>CAIGQZ010001236.1:742153-763600 GCA_903798205.1 Danio tinwini
ACACACACACACACACACACACACACACACACACACACACACACACAAAGGGTTGTTAAATTTATTAAAATGCTTTACACACTAAATAAAAATAATGAAATTGAATTTTCACTGAACAATGAACATATTATGAAACCCACAATGATAACCCAGGTTTAACCTATTTTGAGAGTGTTTGAAAGATGTTCAAGAACATGCCACAGCACTGTGTACAAACTTTAAATATCCTAAACATATTTGAGTTTCAGCACATGTACAGACACACAAACTATACATCAAATAAAAGTTCAGCATTGTAGTACTATGGCACCTGATTGCCGTTTCTTTTTTATGTTTAGCATCGAAACATTTTCACAGTAAATACCCACACTCACCATTCCCACTGGAAACGCAAAGACTGAAAAGAGCAAGTCCTTGCAGAGGCAGAGAAGAGACATTTTCGAGCCTTTCCACACAGGTTGAAGGTCATTCACAGACGCCAGTCCAAAAAACACCATCTGTAAGACCTGACAAACCAGAGTTTACAAAGCAAGCTGTCTTTTACAATAATGTTCAACAGAACAAAAATATGCATAGCATCTTACCAGGTTTAAAAAAGTGAGGTATTTCCAAGGTCCACCGTAAACAAAAATCCCAGGAGGTAGATCTGAAACATCTTTCGCATAAATACACTGAATGATAAAGGCATACCAGCTGAAAGCCACGATGTGGTAAAATGTCTTTATAACACCAGCCATGTTTGCAGTCAAAGTCTGTTGCTGAAATACTACTTTCATTATCTCCACTGTTATATCTGCTGTGGGAGACTTTAGGACAAGCCACGGGAACTAATTCTGATTTATGGAAAAGAAAAGCTTATATTGAGAGATTAGCCTAAACTGGCGGGTCAATTTGACATGTCGTTACAAAAGTACAAATCCACACAAAGGGCTCTGTGCTTTTCAAGTGACGTCACATATACATCATTTTGTAACACCGGCTTACATATCACAGACTAAAAAAAAGTGTTCTGTAATTTGCTTTGGCAAAGATGAATTTAGGCTTAACTGCATAGTTCACATTTTTTGCAGCATGAGCTAATAAACACCAGTCATGTCACAGAGTTAAGTAAGCACACGCAAAAACAAGTAAAAAAGGAAAGCAACTATTATAAGAATAGATGACTTAAACATAACAATTCTGTCACAATTTACCATGTTTCAACAGTTTTTTCCACATACAATAAAAAGCAACAGGCTGCATAACAAGACTGGCCCCAATAGTTTTGACAAAATAAAAAGAAACTCTTTCCTCTTTAAACATAATCAGAAAAATATATTTTTTAAAATCTTCATACATTTTTTGGTCCCACTTTATATTAAGTTATACCTGTGAACTTTCACAGTAACTAGATGTGTAAGCAGTATGTAACTAAAGTGTGTGTGTACACACTGGTAAATAGTATTTACCTGTGTAGCACTGGTGTAACTACACACGCAACAACCCACTGAATAGTATATGTAAATTCAAATGTGTAACAGGACATTAATAACACAACATTTGGTAAACTACCCCTTTACTGTGAATTGCTGATGTTATTCTAAAGTTTACACCATTAAACAATATATAAACAGAAGGCATTTGTATATTTCTATATACACTTATACTTTTTTGGCAGAAGTTTGCTGTTGTTAAACAGTTGCACAAAGGCTTAGGTTTTATATATTACACAGTAATTTGTGACCATTTTACACTTTATATTAAGTGGACAGTTCCTAATGATTTACCCTGTATTATCACAAGATGAAACCTTCTAATGCAGCATTAGTTCTGCCATTCTTATTTTAACAAGGTGTTCAGAAGTACATGGCATGCAAACAGCTGTGGAAGTGGGAAAACACCTGCAAGTATATTGTTGTTACACAATGCACTTATGTAATTCTTATTACAGATGTGTATTGTTACCAATGTCCTGTTACACATTTGAACTTGCACATATATTCAGTGTGTTTTTACATGTGTGTATTTACACCAGTATTACACAAGTAAATACTATGTACCAGTGTGTACATACACTGTAGTTACATGCTACTTACACATAGTTACCGTGCAAGTTCACAGGTATAAGTGACACTTAATATAAAGTGGGACCCTTTTTTTAAATAAGAGTAATTAATGACATGCTTTTGTTATATAAATATCCATAATGATACCAAATGAAATGATTCCCCATTTAAAACAGTCTCTGACCACAAATCTCTTACCTAGTCAGCAAATAACACACAATGCAGATTTTGATATTTTAAACTTGTTTTTGTAGTTTTATTTTTTCCGTGTCAGTGTAATAGACCTCATATTACTTTAACACGATTTAGATTTACAACGTTTGGAATTGGTGGCAACATGTAACAGGCATTTCAACACAGGTAAATAACAGATGCAGTCTCACTATATTGACAACTGTTTACAAACATTACATTGCACAATTTAAATAAATCAATATCATCATCCCAATATTCACAATATTGCACATTTCATTCAACACAGCAAAATACCCACAATTCTGTACTTTTCTGTCACATATTATATTGCATGTACATATATATACACACATATATATATATATATATATATATATATATATATATATATATAAAACAATCTACAACATCTAGAGGAACGTTCTTTCCTGTTTTCTGAATTTGTGACTGATTAATTTCCCTTTTCCTTGTCCAAAGCATTCTCTAGTCATTCTCCGGTTTGTTCCATGACTATTTTCTGCTGCAGGCACCTAGTTTACCCCTTTTTTCAAGATTTAAGATAAGCCTTTTGTGTCTCCAGAATGTGTCTGTAAAGTTTCAACTCAAAACACCCATCAGATTATTTATTACACCTTTCAGAATATTGTTTTTTCGGCTCTGAACACAATGTAGCTGTTATTGTTGCCTGTGCCTTTACTGCTAGTTCTCCCTGCCCACCGTTCTCATGTGCCTGTCAGAGTGTGCCTCAATCTCTGGCTGAGTCAGATAAACAGCACAGTGACCGACATGAAGGAAGGAGATCTCACGTAACGTTTGTGAGAAATACTACAGTAAGAACTTTCCCAATGATTATTTAATGTATTTTTATGGAGTTAATTCAAGCCTTTCTGCAATGATAGGTCACATATAATGTCAGTACAAAGTTCACGCACACACACGGTGCGTGTGTTTAACTGTTTTTGCACTGCAAAAGTGACAGGATACATATTAATATCCATTGCTGTATGGATATCCCTTATGGTAATGTACAAAATAAACCTGATTTAACATTCACAAACTGCGATTGAAGCGTCTTCTTTTATTATTGTACTGACATGCGGCTGTGGTGATAAAGACAACAAAATCACTGTAATTCATTACAAACATGCAGTTTTTTTTAAAACGTTATAAACCTGTACTACTTATTCTTGATCACATTTGATGATGATTGAGGATCACAGCGAGATCAACAGATCTTTTAATCCCTGCTGCTTTGCCCATGTCCTGTCTTGTGGATGGGATACGCGTGAATAAAGAGACATGTTAATTCAAATCTGTCAGTCAATTCAGTGCGGGGGAAACCGCACTCCTACGTCACGTTACTGTGGGCCTCAAAATGGGAGGAATTTGGATCCTATTTTAACGTCAGGAAATTAAAAAAGAGACTGATTGTCTTTATATCACTCCAATTTGACAGTGGACACACTATACCTACACACAGTTCTGTCCAAACAGCTCCCAAAAGATGATGTTTATCATAGGTGCCCTTTAAAGATGACTATGTAAAAAAAAATTCTGCCCAGATCTGATCTGCTATAAGTTCTTATCTTAAATATTACAAACATTTGGGCACAAAATAGTTACATTTATTGATAAAAAAAGTATGTTTGGAGATAAGCTTCTGTTGCAGCTATATTGACACTGAAACGATAACTTGTTAGCATGCTGGAACATTAAAAGATCTTCAAGACGTTCAAAACAATCTGCTCCTTGCTCCTGGCAGTTTCACATATTCACCCCCAGTCCACATTGCTCACATGCTTTGTCACTGGCAAGTTCACTTTTTAGTTACTGTACCTTTTTGTTTTTGTTTGGTAAACAACACTTTATTTATCATATTTCTACCAACTCCTAATTTCTGGACAGAAATCCTGATAGGTACGAAAGATTCAGAAATGTGTTTCACAGCTATATATACACACAATAGGTAATATCCTGCTTGATTGAAAGCTTCAGGAGCTTCAGATAAGGGTTGTGTTCCTGTTTTTTTTTTGGCACACAGTTCATCTGCTTAGCCTTGTAAGTCTTTCAGGGATTTCCACTATCTCAGCATAGGCAGCACTCTTTGGTATAATCAGACATTATGAGACACTTTATCCCAAGTTTGTGCAGGTTCACAGTTATGAGGTAAGATTGGAGGAAAGAGCAAAATTACTGTCTACTCCTGGAGCCACTTTTCAAGAGGCCTGTAAAAACATCAAATACAAGTGCAAACAGTTAACCTACTTGAAACAAAGTACATGCGCACTTATAAAATCTGGTAAAACAACACTAAAAATGTTTAATTTATATAAACAAAACCTACAGCATACCTCAAATCGGCTGTAGACCTTCCTCTCTTTCCGCATTTTCTCCATCTTCTGTAGCAACATCTCCCGTTCTTCTGCTGTAGCCTTTTCGGACCAGGGCCTTGCCGAATATTTTGAGAGTGGTTTATATGCGGATTTAACCTCACCCTCTTTAGCTTCATTGGGAGAAAAGAGAGACTGTTTGGACTGGGCTGATCTGCTTTGGTTCTTTGCTGATATTTGCTCTAAAAGAACTTTAGTGTCATCTCTAAGGTTGCTGCATGAGATAACATTCGCTGTAGATGACTGATGGGCAGACAAAATCAATTTTGAACTGTCTGCAACAGTAGACTGATTTTCTGAATTATGGGGTACAGTCAAATTTGACTTTTCTGACACTTCTGAAAAATTAGAGACAGAGTTTTCCTTTTCTGGTAATGTCTGTTTGATTTCATCAACCTCATTACAGTCTATGACTGTAGAAATGTCTGTGTGAGGTATCTCAATCCCTGGAGCTATAGCTGAGGTGTCATTCTTCTGAGGCTGAATTGTAATGGTTTCATTCTTCTGGCATTCATCTGTTTTTTCAGGTTTTGGACAGCTAGATTCCAGAACATTTGATGATAAGTTATATGGGAATTCTGTGCTTACTTGATTTGAGTTCATTTCATTTGAAGACTGGCAAGGTTCTGGTAAAGCTTGAGACTGGGTTGAGCTCACGTCCACTGCGTCAAGTCCAGTCAATTGACCAGTACTGACATGTGAAATGGGTAACACTGTGCTCAAGTCTTTAGATACAATAATGTCTTTTTTCTCGTCTGCACAGTCAGAACTTGTTGCAGTGATGAATTGATGGGATTCGTTTTCTGTTTCAATAGGATATTTGGAAGTATCTTCTCCTTTTTTAGAAAGATTTTGAGAAGGTACATATTCTGTTACAGTGAGCTGCTTGGTTGAGTAAACCTCTACTGCTATGGGCTGCTGGAAGGAGTCTGTGGCTACTGCAGTGGGCTTCACGGAAGAGTTTGCTTCTGGTAGAATGGTCTGCTTGAAAGGGACTGTCTCTGTTAGAGTGGTCTGTTGGAAAGAATCTGCTTCTGTTGCAGTGGACTTTTCAGACGAGTCTGCTTCTGTTGCAGCAGACTGCTGGGAAGGGTTTACTTTTATTAGAGTGATCTTCTGGGAGAAGTCAGTTTCTGTTGCAGTAGACTTTTTAGACGATTTTATTTCTGTTGCAGCTGGCTGCTGGGAAGAGTCTGCATCTATTACTGTGGTCTGCTGGGAAGAGTCAGTTTCTGTTGCAGTAGACCTTTCATATGAGTTTATTTCTGTTGCAGCAGGCTGCTGAGAAGAGTCTGCATCTGTTAGAGTGGTCTGTTGGGAAGAATCTGCTTCTGTTGCAGTGGACTTTTCAGATGAGTCTGCTTCTGTTGCAGCAGACTGCTGGGAAGGGTTTACATCTATTAGAGTGATCTTCTGTGAGAAGTCGGTTTCTGTTGCAGTGGACTTTTCAGATGATTTTATTTCTATTGCAGCAGGCTGCTGGGAAGAGTCTGCATCTATTAGAGTGGTCTGCTGGGAAGAGTCAGTTTCTGTTGCAGTAGACCTTTCAGACGATTTTATTTCTGTTGCAGCAGGCTTCTGAGAAGAGTTTGCATCTATTAGAGTGGTCTGTTGGGAAGAATCTGCCTCTGTTGCAGTGGATTTTTCAGACGAGTCTGCTTCTGTTGCAGCAGACTGCTGGGTGGGGTTTACTTCTATTAGAGTGATCTTCTGGGAAGAGCCAGTTTCTGTTGCAGTGGACCTTTCAGATGAGTCTATTTCTGTTGCAGCAGGCTGCTGGGAGGAGTCTGCTTCTAGAAGAGTAATCTGCTGAGAGGACTTTGTTTCTGTTGCAGTGGGCTGATGGGTAGGGTCTGCTTCTAATGATACAGACTGAGGGTTAGACTTTGTTTCACTTGCAGTAGGCTGCTGTGAAGAGTCTGTATCTGTTGCACTGGAGTACTGGGAAGACTCTGCTTCTACTGAAGCAGACAGGTAGAGAGACTTTGCTTCAGTTGCTTGCTTGGAAGAGTCTGCTTCTATTAAAGTAGGCTGCTGGAAAGAGTTTGCTTCTATTACAGTGGTCTGTTGGGAAGAGTCTATTTCAGTTGAAGAGGTCTGTTGGGAGGAGTTTACTTCTATTACAGTGGTCTGTTGGGAAGAATCTGCTTCACTTACAGTGGTCTGCGGGGAAGAGTTTGCTTCTATTATAGTGGTCTGCTGTAAAGAGTTTGCCTCAATTAAAGTAGTCTGCTGAGAAGAGTTATCTTCTATTAAAGTGGTCTGCTGGGAAAAGTCTGATTCTATTTTAGTGGTCTGCTGGGAAGAGTTTATTACTTTTAGAGTGGTCTGCTGGGAAGAGTTTGCCTCTGTTAGATTGGTCTGCTGGGAAGAATTTGCTTCTATTATAGTGAACTGCTGGGAAGACTTTGCTTCTATTACAGTGGGCTGCTGAGAAGAGTCTGCTTTTATATTGTCTGTCACTGTTGGAGTAGACTGCTCTGAAGAGTCTCCCTCAGATGGAGCAGGCTGCGGAGAAGTGTTTGTCCCTGGTGGAGCGGGATGCTGGAAAAAATCTGTGACTGTTGCAGGGGGTTTCTGGAGAGAGTCTTTTTCAGTTGTAAAGGGTTGTTTGGGAGAGTGGGCTTCTGTTGGAGTGGGATGCTGGAAGCAATCTGTCTCTCTTGCAGCTGGCTGCTGAAATGACTCAATCTCAGTTGCAACAGACATAACTGAATAGACATTTTGTGTTGCACTGGGCTTCTGAGAAGAATCTGTGTCTGGTGCCGTGAATTTCAGGGCATTGTCCTCTGTTCCAGCAGGCTGCTGAGAAGAGTCTACCTCTTTTGAAGCAGCCTCCTGTAAAGAATGTGCATCTTTTAAAGGATACTGCTGGAAAGACTTTGTGACTGCTGCAGTGGGCTGCTTACAGGAGTCTGTGATTGGTGCAGCATACTGCTGAGAATGGTCTTTTTCTGTTGCAGCATGCAGAATCTGTTGGTAAGAGTCTACCTCTGCTACAATAGGCAGCTGTGCAGAATCTGCCTCTCTTGAAGTTGGTTGCTGGAAGGAATCTGTGACTGTTACAGTAGAGTTTTGAGAAGATTCTGTGATTTTTGTAGTGGACTGATTGGAACTGGAAAGGGAATGCTGAGAAGATTCTGTGGCAGTTGCAGTTAGTGAATGGGAAGAGTTTGTGATTATTGCAGTAGAGGGCTGAGAAGAGTCTGTGGCTGTTGCAGCGGGTTGCTGGGAAGAGTCTGTGGTTGATGCAGTGGAGTCTTGAGAAGAGTCTGTCTCAGTTGCATTCAGATGTTGTGAAGGGGCTGCAACAGATAGATTTGGCTGTATGAAAGATTGTGTATCTGCTGTGGTAGGATCCAGAGTAAGTTTAGTTTCTTTTGCAGTGTGTTGTAGGGGTAATTCTGAAGTGGATGACTCAATAGAGTCCATCTCAGCTGAGGTGGGTTGTTCAGAAGAGTTTTTCCACATTGCAGGGTGATGTTTAGCGGAGTCAGAAGCAGTGCATTGTTGAGAAGGTTTATTGCTGGTTCTCACTAGAGCAGTATCTGTCCCCATTGCAGTGGTTGGTTTGGTGGTTTTACTTTGTGCCTCAGTGGAGTCCGTCCCAGTTTCACCAGGGGATTGAAAAGAGTATTCCTCTGTTACTGGCTGTTGAGAAGGTGATGTTTTAATTGTAGTAGAGGTTGGTGATAATTCACTCTTTTGGTCAGTTGTTTTGGTTGTGATGGGGACATTTTGTGAAGTTTTATTTTGTGAAGAAATGGTGAGCTTAGTAGAGCCTACACTCAATGCAGTAGGCTGTTGAGGACATTCAGTCTTTTGGGCAAGAGGGGGTTGGGAAGAGCCTGTTTTTGATGATATAGATTTTTGGAAAGGTTCACCTTCTTTAATTATGGGATGAGTTGGCTCTGAAATATGTTGTTGAGAAGGCTTTTCATTTCTTTCAGTTTCATTCAGGCTTTGAGAGGAGCCAACATTTGTTGCAGCGAGGTCTTGGGCAGAACTAACTTCAGTTGTAGAAAGTGCTGAGAAAGGACTTGTCACTCTGTGGTGAGATTTTGAGAGTATGCAGTTATCTACAATTGCAAGGTTTGAGGCTGAGCTAGAATCCAGAGATACATTATTTGAGCATGTGCTAGAAACACAAGGTGGGCTCAGTGCAAAAGTTTGGGAGTCATTTGCAGATAGACAGCCCTTATTTGGAGTGGTGCTTACTGGTGACATTGACTTTGTCTGTGGTAACTTTTCATGCAGAACACGCTCTTTCAGAACACCATGACAGGGTTCTGTTTCTTTTTCAATGTGATATTGAGTGGGGGTGGAATGTGTTGAGGCAGTATTAAATGCAACAGAACTGACTTGATTTTGAGAGGAAGTGGTCTGATTTTTAACTTTAGACACCGTTTTGGCCTCTTCAACAGGTTTAAGAGCTGAATCTGTGATTTCTTGGAAAAAATGTTTTGAGCCAGAGCAAGTTGAGCCAGACTCTTCTGCAAGTTTTTTCTTAAACCTAATTTTTTCAGCATCTGTGGCTCTCTGAAGGATGTCTTTACTTGATTCTTCACATTTGGGATCTTTGATATCTCCTGCAACAGCTGTCGATTTTGACTTGAGTGGAGTGTCTGGAGTTTTGAAAACAGCTTTTTTATCTGTGTCATTATTTACAGGTTTCTCTGGTAGAGCAAATTTTTGGGTGGCCTTCACTGGATTGTTCTGAGAAACCTTTGCTGCTGCAAGTTTACGTTTGGCTGCCAACTCTTTGAAATACCTCAGTCTACAGTCCGGGTCATTCATATCTATGAGAGATGATGATTTTTGCAATACATTAGATGGAGAGTCAATCCTTTTGCCATTTCCTTCAGGGACTGTGGTTTGAGGCAGTTCTTTTTCTAGCTGAGCGCCTTCTAATGGGTTCTTTTGAAGATTTTCAGGGTTTTCAGCCTTTTCCAAATCAGTCTTTTTACTTGTTTTGCTTTGTTCATCCTCAGGTTCTGCAGACTCTGTGGCAAAGTTATCAAATGTGGCTGACTTAGTAAAATTGCTCCACTGAAATGGCTGAAATGGAGAACCAGTCCTCCTCTTATCCAAAATATGTGACACACGAGCAGAAAGTTTTGAAGCCTCATCCCCATCTTTTTCTCCTGTTGTATCTTTCATATCTTCTGGTGTATTCAATTCTAAATTTGAGCTGAATATCAATGAGTGTCTCAGTCTGGAACTCCTCTGAACAGGTCGGCTAGGCTTTCTCTTGAGGAACTCTTCACTAATTCGGTTAGTCTCTTTAGGTTCTCTATTCTGTGTCTCCTCTGCTTTGTCACCCTCAGTGGTGCAAGAAGACTCTGAGGTTGATGTCGGTGTTGATTTGATATTGATTTGTGATAAGTCTGTTGGATGGTTAAGTGAATTAACCGGAACAACAGAATCATTCTGTATCTGAACAGCTATCAGATTTTCCCTTGGTGAAGGTATCCTGTTTAACTCTCGATTTTCTGGTCTAATTCCAGGGCGTATGGGGCCACAAGGAACTTCCTGTGTGAAACATGGGACCTCATCACATGCACTTGATCCTTCAAGTTCAGTAAAATCCAATTCTCCCGCATCTTCACATGTACTAAGATATGAGCTAATCCTCCAGTCCCGCATGCCTTGCTTTTGACTCAGATCCTGTGGTTTGCGGTTTATGTTAAAGAAACGTTTCTGTTCTGGCTGGTTCGGTTGTGTTGGGGAGTTCTGACATGTATAAGAATGTCCCATGCTATGTCTCTTAAGACCAGACTGCACAGGTGGCAATAAATGTCTTGAAGCAGGTCCTTCCTCCATAGCAGAGTGAGACTGCAGGTATCTTTGAACATGGTCATAACCTCCAGTTGGTTCAGCTTCATCTACCTCAGGAGGATAGCCAGAGCCTGATAACGGATCAATGTGGTGGCCTTGGCCTCTAAACTTCCCATACATGTCATAACCAGTTTGTAATCCAGCTCCCTGGTAAATATGTGGCTCCCTTGCAAAGTGACCACCGTGGGACATTGCTTCCTCCATGTACTGATTTCCTCTAATTGGATGGTTTTGAAGGGACATATATTCAAAATCAGGGAGATTTTCGTAGCTATGCCTTTTGTATCCAATCATTTCAGTTGGTCCTCTCATTGGCCTTCCATGCTCTATGAATTGATGATCTCCTCTATATTGTTGAGGAGCATGCATATTAATGTGACTCGGGACAAGGGGATTTGCTTCTGGTGCACTGTGCATGGATTCACTCCTATATGGCAACATTTTGTGACCCACATTCATATGAACAGCTGCAGTACGTTCAGGCCAGTCCATGTTTACAGTTGGATATTGTCTTTTAAACATGACAGTCTTTTCTGTGTTGTAGTAGTTTTCAGGTTCACTACTGTAGTGTGGCATATTGGCCAAAACATTTTCAACAACCAGTTGCTCTGAATGGGCAAACAGAATCCGAAACTCTTCATCAAAGGTGGACACAAGCTGTCCCAGAAACAGATGAGCTAGACAGCGATGTATCTTCTCAAAAGACCACATGAAGCTTCAACACAAAGTAAGAAAATCAATTAACCAACACACTTTTTTACGGTTATGGTTATGTCATAATGTAAAATGCACTCACCTATAGTTGCCACTTAAAACAGCTCTGCAGTCTACAAGTATAAAACGATCCATCATTTGACCTTTGAAAGTCTTTCCTGTGCGGCAAAAATAGGTACTACCAGAGACTGTTCTAACTCGCATACACTGTAAGAAAAAAAAAATATGTTACTGCATTTGTACTGATTTTTAACAATCACATAATAATTGTCTTTTAAAGGTGCACCATCTATTAATAAACAATGACAAGTGAGTCTTTATTACTCTTACATACAGTGTTAATACAAAATATTGTAAAAATAAAAAGAACATACAGTATCAGTCCTGATATTTCTATTCCATTTTTTAAACCAATGTGAAAGCCAATCAATTTTAAAGGGGTTGTTCACCCCAAAATGAAAATCTACTCCCTATTTATTCACTTTCATTTGGTTCCTAACTTTTATAAGTTTTTTCCTGCTGAACCTAAAATAAGATATTTTGAAGAATGCTGGAAACCTGTAACCATTGACCTCCACATCAGCAAAAACAAACAGTAAGTCAATGTTTACCTCTGTGAATATATATATATATATTTTTATTTATTTTTTTTTTTTTATTGTTTAACAGAACAAAGAAACTCAAACAGGTTTGTGACAAATGAAGGGTGCATAAATAATGACAGAATTTTTAGTTTTGGGTGATCTTTCCCTTTAATTAGTATGCTAACAAAACAAGTAAACCTCACTTTAAAAAAAAGCACTTACTTTTATTTCATCCAGATTAACCCTACAGTTGTTCACCATTGCAACAAAATGGTGAGCATTTAGTTCATCAAGAAGAACATAAACAGCCACACCACGTGCTGCTGCACCAAGGATATCAGCAAAGATGTCGACATCTGTAAACATATCCATTACCACGGCAATAACCTAGAACAAAAAATACAAATATATTACAAAATAAAACAAGCAATTATGTTGCAATGATGTTAGGATGAGTTTCAGTATAGCTTTATAACTTTTCCCCACTAGTATATATATTTTTTACAATATAAATTTTTTTTTTTTCTACAGCCATTTTAGAGGCATATCTAGAAGTATGCAACTGAATTTGATTACTACATGGACTTATGAAGCATCACTATACTGTATAATGTCTGCAGCAGAAGAACAAACTAAATAATGACAAAGAAGCGAATATCAGATGAAGATAGGTGGAGGGCAAGGAACACTGTCTACGTTCATGTTTACTTTAACTGGGCCATCACTGTTGACAATGTGGTAACCAGTCTGTTTTACTCTAGGCAAAAGTTCAGAGACATAAAAGAGGCTCCCAAACCAAATGAACCCAATCTGAAACTCAAACGGCCTCAACTGTAAAAAAATAAACACATTGGAGAGAAAACAAGTCTGCAGGATATGGATGATACTTTTACAGTACAAAGGCATACTTATGACAATATTAAAGGAATAGTTCAACCCCCAAAAAGAAAATGTACTATTTACCTACCCTCAAGTGGTTATAAACATTTATGAAGTTCTTTCTTCTATCGAACACTAAAGATGATATTTTAAAGAACGCTGAAAACCATTGACATCCATAGTAGGAGAAACAAATACTATGGAGGTTAAAAGTTACATTTTTTCAGCTTTCTTCAAAGTATCTTATTCAAACAGGTTATGAACAAATGGAAGATAGGTTTTTTAAAGAGAGAAATATTCCTTTAGGATGGCATTGAAGTACAGATACTTGCAAGATAGAGATTACTTTAATGACAAAATGAAAAATACATTTAAGGATGATTATGATTTGATCACAGTATTTTCAGATGCATACATAAAAGAAAAAATAACAAAAAACTGGTCTCTAAATTATATGAATGCATAAAAAACAGCAAGACTCATTCATCAAATTACATAAAACAAAAATGGGAGAGAGAGTCAGACCAAGAAATAACAGAGGAAGACTGGACAGATATGTGTGTCACGCATGCACACAACCACAAACTCAGGAGCTTGGAGAGAGTTTGGACTGAAAAATCTGATGAGGTTCTTTCTAACATCTAAACTGTCTGCATTGCATACAGGTATTGAAAGTTTGGGCTCTTGTTGAAGACAATGTGGAACCTCAATCAATGGCTAACCATTTTTATATATTAATACAGTCGAAAAATACAGCCCTTCTGGCATGAAGTAGCGACTTAAATGAATAAGATAACTGGAAAAGAATTGGACTGTTTATTACATTATACCTTGGGAAAATACCAGAAATTGTTACAACTATTGACAAAACACTTAAGTCAAATACTTTTGGTAAGTAGCAGAAAAGCCATAACTCGAAAATGGTTTCAGGTTGATCCTCCAACAAGGGCTTAATGGATATGTATTGTAAAGGTAATTCACTGTATGGAGAGACTGGCATTTAACCTAAGACTTGATTAACAAAAGTGCAACATGAATTGGCAAACTATGTCATTATGAAAAATTGTCATTATTTCAACTATGAACTATGTCATTGAAAATAATATGTGATAATGTGCTTTAAATGTATTGTGACTTGATTTTGTAAGCCTTATGACAACAGCTTTGTTACTTGTTTTTTTTCTCCCCCTTCTGTCCTTTTTTTCCTAAATAAAATAAAAAAAAGTTCAAAAAACAAGATGGCATTGAAGCCATTTCATGCCTTAGCTAATCACACACTTTTATATTAACCTTGGGTGATTAGTAAGAAAAATCTTATACTGTTTGCAATTGAATTAACTCTTAGTTAAATAAAAGAAGATTAATTGTGTGTCCTTAAGAGTGCATAATAGCTGTCATTGTGTCAAGTTTAGAATGAAAGACCAGCTGTAAAACTAGTGTTACCAGTTTGACTTTTTGTACTAACCTTTTAGTAAGCAGTACTTGTGAAAACAGTACAAAGCTATTTCAAACAACAAAGTGACAAAGGAAAACTGTTTATATTCAATGCCTTTTTTGATGCATTAATAAAATATTACTTAGTGCACTTGAACTCACTTGTTGTGCGTTCTTGATCATTCTACGGACTTGCTCCTTGATACTGGGCATCTCAGGGTCGGACGGGTTCACCAATGTAGTGACCTCAGTAGGTCCAACAAATCTGAATTGTTGTGGCCAGCCTAAGTCCAAACTCGGAGCATCGTGGTCTGAATGTACAGGCCAGTAAGTGTCAGAAGAGCCATCGGGATCTTCAGCCATGTATCTCCTCTCTGGCTGGGAAGTCTGATTAGGAGCCCGTACTGTGCATTTGATATACTCAATCTCTGTATGGGACAAGAAATCAACCACGTTTGCTTCCTGAAGAAACCCATAGTAGCCCTCTAGGTCAGTGTCAACCAGGGCATCAATGGCCATGCGATATTCCTCACGGTAATGAGGGGGCAGGTAGTTTGGGTCCAGGGGATTGTCCCCGGCAGAGGAACACTGGGAACGATGGGCCATGTTTACACCTAAATCAAGAGTGCAGAGTGAATTTCATTAATCAAAGTAAATATCAAAAGTTCATGCACATTGTTTCCACATGAGGGCAACGACTGTGAAAAAACATGAACTCAAGTGTACACATTATACATTAAAGAATATCATACAGAAATTGATATATAAAATCAAAAATATTCTAGATATAATTAAAATCTCGTATAGTTTTAGAGATTACCTTTTGAATTAACATAAATATGTACAGTAAGAGGCCTTTAAACTTTATTTAGCCTTTACACTTTTCTTGAGTTTAATTTTGTCATCACTAAAAATGGTTGGCACTAACATTACCTATGAAAATTGCCAATATTATACAGACATTTATGTATAAAACCAAAAATACTCTAGATATAATTAAAATCTGGTATAATTTTAGAGATTACCTTTTGAATAAACATAAACATGTACAGTAAAAGGCTTTTAAACTTTATTTAGCCTTTACACTTTTCTTGAGTTAAATTTTTTAACTTTACCTATGAAAATTGCCACAAAACAACAAGAAAACAACAACAACAGTACTTTAAAACTTTTTTTAACTGATAGCAAGGCAAGTCATAATATCATGCCATGAAACACATCAACAAAATTCATCCTTTCTACCTTTAAAAAATAATTAGGAAATACCATATATCCTAAATAAAGAAAATAACAAATGAGATCTATAGAAACGACATTAATTTAACCTATTAAAATGAATTTGCTATGAACCAACCTTTTCTTATTCCATAATATGATTATTAGGCATTTCAAGTAGAAATAAACAATCGTCATATATTAGTTGTAAGTTAACATAATTTATGTATGAAAGGGTTAAATACAAAATGGATACTAAAACAAAAAATTAAAAGAACACGGCGTCCATTTGTAAAAATGAACTAAAAACTTGTAACGTCAAGTGAACTAAGGGTGTCTGGACTTTCTGAATTGTATTACAGATCAAATATCAGTCTAAACATTGCAAATAATATCTCTTACAGTAGCTTCGTTATCAGTTTTTCATTTAAAATCAGAATTAGATCGAGTGAAGATCCCACATCTGCCTCACAACCTCTGGGTGTGTCGCAGAGAGCCCACCATTTAGGGACTGCATATTTCTCTTGTATTTGTGTGTTAACAAATCACTTCTGTAAAATTAATCACAGACATGTTTCGCTTCCCCTGAGCATCGACGCATGCCAGTTACAGTACGACATTCAAACGGAACGGAGTCGCTATAAGTGCTTAAAAGTATCGCAAACTTACTGCCAAGCAAACCAAGTACATTAAATATAACGATGTTTCCAGACATGAATTTGACATCAAGTCGACTTACCAATCTAAAGTGCAGTTTGATTCCCTGTGTAAAATCCCTTCATCGATGTAACAGCGTCATGACGAACGACAGACGCTTTAACTTTCGCTCCAGTTGAAGAAGAAAACACACACACATCTCTCTCTCTCTCTCTCTCTCTCTCTCTCTCTCTCTCTCTCTCACACGCAGACACACACACACACACACACGCAGACAGCAGCACATACATACACACAGGCAAAACCTGTTTGTGTTCGCGCGCAATCTAGTTATCTAGTCCATAGTTATCTTCTCAAAATAAGCGTCGTCCCATAAAAAGTCCATTTTACTGCATGAGTTCCTGAGTGAAGTTGCTAATAAGCGTAATTCTTTCTGCACTGTTCCATAACATTGACTTCCATAGTAGTATTACATTTTATGTAAAGTTAATAATTCTCAACCATAGTCAATCTTTAACTCTGAACACATGGACCAGATGATAACAAAGAGTTGATCGGGAACTCAATTGCATAAATGAGAATGTGTTTTGGCTGAATAGGCTATACAGTTAGTCTAGGGGGTCACTTGGAATTGACAACAACTCCTCCTCAGCAAAAACAGTTACTGGTTTCATTTAATGCTTTTAAGTTAACACATTTATTGCTTTAAAAGCAAACATTCCTATGTTTCAGTTTATTAACAGTGAGTATGGGAATTGCACTTTAACTGGACTCTGTAATGTAACAAAATGAACGTGCTACAATTACAATCTGTATATTTTATAAATGCAAGACTAGTCAATGATTTCTCATGTTGTTAATGACATTTTTTGTGCATGACAAGTGCATGATAAATGGTGTCATATGAGCCTTTGAACTTGTTTGCCTGGAACAAAGTAACTTCTGATTACAGGGGTTGGGGACAGACAAAACATGCAAATATGACATTTTTTACTTAAAAGAATGAGGTACACACATTGAGAGAATAAGATATCCCTGCAAAAAAGACATTGTCTGTAAAATTGATGTATTCTACTTTAAAACAACAAAATGCAATGCATAATTCAACAAATTCCTATTTATTAACAGTACATTGGCCCATTATCTGACTGATTTGCACACTGTAAAAAAAATCCTGGTTGCCCTACATTTTTAAGCTAAATCAAATTAATTATTGAACGTATATTATGTTAAACATAATTATGTTAAATATCATTTTTTGGCTGCACGGTGGTGCAGTGGAAAGCACGTTCGCCTCACTGCAAGAAGGTCACTGGTTCAATCCTCGGCTGGGTCAGTTGGTGTTTCTGTGTGGAGTTTGCATGTTCTCCCCATGTTGGCGTGGGTTTTCTTCTGGGTGCTCCGGTTTCCTCCACAGTCCAAAAACATGTGCTATAGGTGAATTCATTCATTCATTCATTTTCTTTTCGGCTTATTCCCTTTATTAATCCGGGGTCGCCACAGCGGAATGAACTGCCAACTTATCCAGCACATGTTTTATGCAGCGGATGCCCTTCCAGCTGCAACCCATCTCTGGGAAACTTCCATACACACTCATTCACACATACACTACGGACAATTTAGCTTACCCAATTCACCTATACCACATGTCTTTGAACTGTGGGGGGAAACCAGAGCACCCAGAGGAAACCCACGCCAACGCAGGGAGAACATGCAAACTCCACACAGAAACGCCAACTGACCCAGCCGAGGCTCGAACCAGCAACCTTCTTGCTGTGAGGAAGGCCACTGCGTCACCGCTATACTGTAGGTGAATTGGGTAAGCTAAACTGTCCATAGTGTATGTGTGTGAATGCAAGAGTGTATTGGTGTTTCCCAGTGATGGGTTGTAGCTGGAAGGGCATCTGCTACGTAAAACATGTGCTGGAAAAGTTGGCGGTTCATTCCGCTGTGGCGACCCCAGATTAATAAAGGGACTCAGCCGAAAAGAAAATGAATGAATGAATCATTTTTTTATAGTGCAGTTATATTTTCAAAGTACTTGTGCTCAAATGTTTTATATATAGTGTAACAAACCTAATGAAAACTCCATAATCAGTTATCATTATTATTTAGTCTTATACATAAAAAGTGATATGCAGATGATGATGATGATCAATGATGAAATTTTCAACAATCTCACAGCAATTGTCTTTTTGAATTAGTGGCTAACGTATACATTTTTACAATGTCATTCTTACATTACAGTACAAATTGCTCAACCCACAATGACAGCTGGGTTAATAAGTGTGGTTTGGGGGCACACCTCCTTTACAAACTCAAGTTTTTATTCAAATTATTCATTCATTTATTTATTTTCCATCGGCTTAGTTCCTTTATTCATCAGGGGTCACTACAGCGGAATGAACCGCCAACTTATCCAGCATTTGTTTATGTTAAATCCAGCTGCAACCCAGCACTGAGAAACACACATACACTCTCGCATTCACTCACATACACTAGGGCCAATTTAACTTATTCAATTCACCTACAGTGCGTGTCTTTAGACTAGGAAACCCACGCCAACACGGGGAGAACATGCAAACTATACAAGGAAATGCCAACTGGCCCAGCCGGGGCTTGAACCAGAGACCTTCTTGCTGTGAGGTGACAGTGCTAACCATTGAGCCACCATGCCGCCTCATTCAAATTAAATCATATGAATTAGTGCGAATTAGTCACTTATTTGCCAGTACATAAAATATAGATGTTTTCTTGTGAGATCAGGTTGGATTTTTCAGTTTAAAGGAACAATACACTTTCTTTGAAAATAGTTATTATGACATTACACAGCCCTTGAATATTGGCTAACTTCCATCAATATAACCAATGTGACAACCTGCTTGCACAGGTATCATGCCTTGCAACAATTAAGACATTTGCGAAAGAAGATTCAGAACACATTTACTTTGGTACAGATTCTGAACTGTATTTATATGAACCAGAATACACAGAATTTAGCAGATGTTTAATATTATTGCGCCTGCTGCAGGCATAGTATGGTGGCAAAAATCCTTGATTACACCAGAATGAGACTATAGTTCCTAGCAATACCAGCCTATAAAATAGCAACCTTTAATTTACCACAAGGTTTTAGTACACAATGTAACTACACCCCCAAAAAAACATTTTTTGCTTGTTCAAACTAATTTAAAATAACCTGAATCAACACAATTTTTGATTTTTCATTGGGACAACTATGTTCAATCCACATAAAGTTAACTTAATCGATTTGTGTTGTGACAACATGAATAAATTGTGTGGAACCCTTTTTACAGTGTACAGAACAGTCATGATTTATAGCCTATATGAAAACTATGCTAATGGTCTAATCCAATTCAATGATCTATGCTAAGCTAAGCTAAAAGTTCTCCCGTCAGACCTAAACATCAGCTGAATGGATTAAAAAAGTGCCCAAACTCAACTGTTTAACTCTAGGGGAGTTGTAAAACAAGCATATTTCCCTCCATTTAAAAGGAAGTAATCTGTAAAAAAGGCACAAATCTGTTGGTCAGACCAAATTTAGACACATGAATGCACAACAACTTCCACCTAATTTAACAACAAAAACTTTAAAACCTTTACGCCAAGTGCACAACACATCACACTAGTACTTTAGGAAGTTGCATTCAAAATCTGTAAGGGGAACATACGCTGTGACTGTGATGTCTGAGCTTGTTTGACATATACATCTGAAAGTAGAATAGCCTAAAATAACACAATGCTATTGTTATCATATTGTTTGCAGGGTGTGACCACTATGTACATGCCAGCGTCGCCGAGGGCAGCACAGATGACACCTGAAATCACATGTGGAAATCACTGGGTGTTTCTTCACCTGAAGGTCTGCACTGTGGCTTTCTATCTGGAAGTGATTAACCTTAGTCACAGAAGTACTAATAGTTCCACTCCCTGAAGCAGAACTACTTTTTGCAAACCTCATTGTCAAAACTTGATATAACAGCTTTATTTCTGACAGCTCATCAAACTTTTATCAGGCTATGATTTACAGGTCTGCGTACACAATCGCCTCAAGCTTATATTTATCAAACAGTATGTGTTATTGATCCAATATTTGCACCACAGCCTTGTGTTCTCTGATGCCATTGCATATAAACTCAAGCTTCCTTTCCAAGGAAAAAAGGAAACTTGGCGGCGAAAGGGCTACAGGATATGATGTCATTTCTCAAGTGCATGCCTGAACAATCCTGCATTGTTTCAACAGACACCGCCTAAAGCACATATTGCGAGCAGTGTCGAGGTTGAAGATGAACGTGATCTCATACCTAAAAACATTCCAAGTGCAGGAGCCACGCTTTCACAGCTATCTCTTCACAGCTAATCCGTATGTGTTTATACCTGTTATGCTCCTTTAGAGTCTTTAATGTGTTATGAAATGTCCTGACAAGTGGTATCTTTTTTTGCTGATACATGAAAAGAACATATCAAATGCATCATCCCTTTTATTATTAAATAATAGCCATTAGTTGAGTCCCAGTCGATGCTACTTGCTGTTGCAAGTCTGAAAAAAAGGGTATTTGAGGGAAGCGCATTATTATCTCATGGATAAGAAGATATGGCGCACCATTTGAGACAATCAACATAAAGCTACAAATCATTATGCTGTATGTTTTAGTCTGGCCCAGATTAGGGCTGCATGATATTGGAAAAACTGGACATTGTGATATTTTGTTTTGCTGTGTTATATATTGCGATATAAAAACAATTTCACTAAATGGCTTAAAAAAAGCTCTATTAGTGAAAACAAAACAAAACCATCATTAATTAAGATTGGTTGGGTTGGTTTTGTAAGGGTGTGAATCATGTATAAAAAATAAAATTGCAAGAATAATTATAATAGAGCAAAGAAAAAAGTAAAATAAACAGTTATTTATGGTTTTCCGGAGAGTCAAACAGTATTGAGATACAGAAATGTAATAATGTAATGTCAAATAACACTGTATAGTCTTCATTGTATTAATAAATCTGTCAAATTTCTCTTCATTAAAGTTACAAATGCTTTACATTATTGTGCCCGAATGTTTTACACTTTCTTGAAATACATGCAAATGATAAAGTTACAATCTGTTATGCTCAGTGCACCTATGAAATCTGATCCGGCACCTCATTTTACCCCTCCTCAACCGCCCTTCTCCCCCGTCCGCGACTCCCCAATCCTCTTCGCTTTCGTCCGCGACACCCCCGCTCCGTTCACTTTCGTCCGCGACAGTCCTCCGCCATCCACCACAGCAAGCAACCTCTCCATCCTCGGGTAACATGCCGGATCCGTTACCCCGATCTGTTCCGGGACCTCGCTATTCACAAGTTAAGCACTGGTTATGCATATTAGTTGCAATGGCTCCACAAATCTCAATTGTTGATCGACTAAACATTGCATATCCTGCGATGGGACTATTGCGGACACACACACACACACACACACACACACACACACAC
>CAIGQZ010001236.1:764986-776279 GCA_903798205.1 Danio tinwini
TCTGTCTGTCTGTCTGTCTGTCTGTCTGTCTGTCTGTCTGTCTGTCTGTCTGTCTGTTTGTCTGTCTGTCTGTCTATAGCAAGAAGATAAAAGTTCATTAAAATATGAATTAATTATTTAACAACTTCAATAGTCACCATCCCTTTTACAAATGAGAAATTAAGTTAATTAACACAACCACTCTGTTGAGGTAGAAAGACAGCACATTACACAGGATTTATAGGACAGTGTCATCAAAATGAAAAGTCCTGCCACCATTGTTTATGAACAAGATAGTCAAATGTCTTTGTCATGTTTTCATTATGACAGTTTACTCTGTACATTTTTTCCATATGCAAAAAAAGTCAAAGATTTTGGTGACACGTCCTGAAAATGCTCAAGACAGCACTATATACTATTTGCAGAGCCATTTGAAAACTACAGTAAAGTTAGACATCACTGTATTTAGTGAGGTATCTGAGTACAAGACACTGAATATGTATGTTTCACATTTTTACTGCATTTGCTCTTTACAATTCTAATTTATTCACAGCATTGTGCAAAAAAATAAATACACCCTTATTTACAACAAACATGAACTCCCTTTGGGTAGAGCTGTGCACAACTGTAAACAATATTGCAGTACATATTGGAACTGAACCTACAACATACACAGGTCTGTAAATCATTCATGAAATGTTCAATTTAGAAGACATTTTCAGATTTTTTTAAAATAAAATTAGCTTGACAGATTTTGACAACTAGTTCAACATTTTTGTATGTAATGACTCAAGTAATCAAATTAGGACTATTAGTTTAATATGAAATGACTATTCAGCATCCACAAGTTCAGTTAATTTTGACAGACATGACATAAGCAAATGATAATGTTACAAACAGCAGAGAGTTGTATGAAAGCATAGGAAATGCATGTCCAAAAGCATTTGCAATTTGCTGGAAGGAATGAGAAACTGCTACTATGATGTGCACAAATGACTAATTGTTTTGAGAAATGCATTAACTGTTGTGCAAATGTAAATAGTGTTGTGAGAAATGCACTAAAGTGACTGAGAAAAACTGTCATTTCTGACCTTATTAATGGATGTGAATTTTGTCAACAGTCTGTCGTATCTTATAGAATTACTGTACAATAAACATCCTCATTAGATTTTGCAAAACAAACAACTAATCATTGTTACTGACAAGAAGGGGAGAGTTGTAACTTTCCAAAACACTCTGACATCACAAAGATTGCACAGACGGTGTATTTGCAACAATCACCATAGTGATCAACACATAAACCATTCTTGAAGTTGCTAGGCTACAGTTTGTGTTTTGGTTCAATATTTCCAATTTGTCTGCACTCATGAGAAAGTTCATTTTAAATTACAGTGGGTAAAATAACACGAACAGTGAGGTAGAGAGTAACAACAGCACTTTATATACTTACAATTTATTTACTGAGTGGGATTTTTTTTATACACTGTCTTATTCACTTTTACCTGAACTTGAGTTCTTGCTTGCGGGCAGATCTTTCAAGACTTTCTGAAGAAGAGTCATTGAGTGCTTCAGGGTTCAGTGCACAACCTGCTGCTTTTCTCAGTTTACCAGCCCTCTCCATTTCGAAAGTGTTTGTGTTTTCTCCTCAGCTTCTTCAGATGGGTCTGATGGCATGAGAATCAGATGACAGTTCAGATTAAATCTAAAATGATTCATTAAGAAATGGTTTCTCACAATGTTAAAGGAAACACTCTCGACCCACATGCAAGTGCAACAGCAGGTTCTGACTAGGCAAGTGTGACAAGTTTTGTGCCAAGTTTGAAAAGAAAAAAGAAAAAAACTATGTGAATATTATTGAAGATACTTTTCCCCGTTTTCTTCCTTTAACTCCTCTCTTTATTTTCCAAGTACAGTACATGTGCATGCATGTGAAGGAATAAAACGAATGCTGTGCCACACCTGACTATGAATTTACCAGCCATAGATTTAAAAAAAAATGTGTTCATTATTTTATGAAAATACAAGTAAAACTATTGCATTTAATTATTATTAATGCTAACATTATTTATTGGTGGAGGCTTTGCTTTAGTTTACTTTCAAACGTTTAACCATATAGTTTTTATTCAGAAAACCACAGCAAAACATCACTTTTGTTGACCGACTTCTTTAAATGGCACCTTTGAGGCAAAATCTATTTTTGGAAGCTGTTTGGACTGTGTGTCCACAGTCATATAAAAGTGACATAAACACAACATGTCTATTTTTTTATTTCCTAACATAGGATCTAAATCCCAGCGATTTCGAGGCCCACCGCAATGTAACATAGGAATGCAGTTTTCCCCACACACCGAATTGATTGACCGGCACTTATTAACTTATCCTCATAGCAATGTGTATAAACATGTCTACAAAACAGGATTTGCAAAGAAACTGGGATTGAAAGATCTGTTCCAACTTTCTGTGATCAGCTGCACCTCAAGAATGAGTTTTATAAGTTTGATGTTTATAATAAAGACAGTAAAAACGCTATGTAATTCAAAAGCATTGGAATCACCACAGCCGCATTTAGTGTCTATACAACAATATACGAGGACCAGACACTTCAAACACACAATAGGGGTCCCATGGATGTTAAATCTGGTTTATTTATACAGTACCATAATGATAGCAGTGTATATTAACTTGTATTCTGTCACTTCCGCAAATAGACATGCAAAAACTGTGCAAAGTTAAACCTGTGTATGTGTGCATGTGTGTGTACTGCAAATGTTGTAAATGCATTTGTGTGTGACTCATCATCGCAGAAAGGCTTGAATAAACTCCACCACAAATTTATCATATAATCTTACTTGGTACTTTTGACTAATAAGCTGGATCTCTGCTTCATTCATGTCTGTCGCTGTAACTGACTGCTGTTTATCTGATGTGATACAGGAGAAGCGTGTTGGAACGGTGGGCGGGGAGAACCAGCTCATTTGCATTTAAAGGCACAGGCTACAAAAACAGCTACAATTTTCTCTTTCTCCAAAATTGACAATTTTCGCAGGGTATAATAAATGATCTGATGGGTATTTTGAGCTGAAATTTTACAGACACATTCCGGAGACACCAAAGATTTATCTTACATCTTGTAAAAGGGGTAAAATAGGAGCTCTTTAAGTTGCATTTTTTAAATACATGTTATGAATGAGGGACGACGCAGTGGCTCAGTGGTTAGCACTGTCTCCTCACAGCAAGAAGGTTGCTGGGGCTGGCTAACTGAAATTAAAAGTCTGTGTGCATATACCCAATTGAATAAGCTACCAACCGGGGCATACCATACAAGGGCCAGACGCATGCTGGCATTCTGCTTAGACAGGCTTTCCTATGGGAGAAACACTTAATACTTCATAACCTGCCACTCGTTTGTGTTCTGACCACATGTGCTTTGTTGTATACTATATCAATAAAGTGTTTAGACTTTTAAAAACACTGTTTCATAAGCAAGGTCATAAGCACAATGCATAGTGGCTCAATGCATTACACATTGAGCCACTATAAGCATCGTTCTTATGACGTTTTTTCTACAGGAGGAAAGTGCGAATTACTTCCAAACACTTCAGATATAGTCTGTGTTAGTAAATGCAGGGCTGTTGATGAAATCCAGGCATAACACTGTCTAACGCTTCAGATGACTGTTCTAGAGCCTACAGCTAATCAATCTGTTAGATTCTGGAGTGCATTACAGGTCTAAAGAACATTAGAAATGAGAAATTATCTTAAATAAAACAAATACATTTATAGAGACGGTATATAAGTATAAAATTTCACTCACCTGGGAAACGGAGGCCACGTGAATGGTTTGTGAGCACAATAAAGTGCACACAGCATGCCATATCATCTGATAATTGTTAGAAATAATTCCAAAAGGCAACTGACTGTGTAAAGCCACATAAAACAACACAAAAATACGATGAATATGCCAAGATCAGCGGCTAATCAGCCGGAATCAGCTGAGGTGAAGTGACGGCGAATAGCGAGAGCTAGCTGTCACTCAAGTGGCACACCCTTAATTATGCAAACTTAATATAACCTAATATAAAGGAAATGGATGAGTTATAAAAAAATTCACCCCCCCCACAGTTGTCATGAAGGGTAATATTAGCTATATGAACCAAAATCGTTCTTTGTACCAGGCTGTAAACACCTTTTTTCTGCTGTAAAGTTGGCCATTTTAACAGTGGGCTCAACAGAAATTTGCTCTATTATGGAGCCAGGACTAGCGGAATTTCGATGAATTGCAGTTTCAGTTACTTCCATATTGGCTTCCCGAGGGAGAGCGGGAGGTTGCCGCTTGGTTTAAATGTGAGTGTGTATGGGTGTTTCCCAGTACTAGGTTGCAGCTGGAAGGCATTCACTGTGTAAAACATATGCTGGATAAGTTGGAGGTTCATTCTGCTGTGGCGACCCCTGATAAATAAAGGAACTAAGCTGAAGGAAAATGAATGAATGAATGAATGTTATAAATGACTGAAAGTCATAGTACTTGCAGAGAAATTGAGATTGTTTGAGCAGATCATTTACTGTGAACTGAGAAGCTCAGAAACTGCACACTGTCATCATGAGCTGCTCGTGTGAAAAAATACAGTGCTGTGCATCAGATTGCACATTTAAATAATTTTAATGAAATCAGCTAACTGTGCTAAACAATATCACTGGCTGAAAGTGTTCGAAGTAATAAAAAAAAATTTAAAATACTCTCTAGCACAGATTTATACGTTCATTTAGCTTTTACACTGTGTTCATTTGTGTTTAAGTTTGTCATCCACATATACACTATGGCCAATTTAGTTTATTTAATTCACCTATAGCGCATGTCTTTGGACTGTGAGGGAAACCGTAGCACCCAGAGGAAACCCATGCCAACACTGGAAGAAGATGCAAACTCCACACAGAAATGCCAACTGATCCAGCCGAGACTCGAATCAGCGACCTTCTTGCTGTGAGACAACATTGCTAACCACTGAGCCACCGTGTCGCCCTCTGTATAGTGTATTAACCCTATTTAGCTATTCAAAATGGTACTGTGTGAAGGGCTAAGCCATTCACCATCTTTCAATGCAATGACAGTGACAAATCACCACAAAATGCACATACACACATGCTGTATACCAACCTCACAAGACATGTCTTTATCAGGTTTCTTCATCAGGTCAGACCTACAAAAGTGTGAAAGCAGAAAGACACACAGACTGACAGATGAGAAAGGCTTCAGCTTTACAGAACACACCTCATCAAATAATGTGACACGGTATTCCCCTTCTCAAATTTTATGCCTTCATACTGTGCGTGTAAACAAATCTAGGTTGCTTGAAGCACCGGTTATAGAAATATGTTTGTACGATTAGTCTTGACAAGTGAGTACTAAAAATGAACAGGCTAGAACTAAACTAAAAAGAACAATATGTACCGCAAATGTGTACCATATAACAAAACTGTGGAATTAAAAAGATAACTGACCCAAAAATGAAACTCAAGTGGTTCAAAACCTCTAAGAGTTTCCTTCTTCTGTTGAACACAAAAGAAGATATTTTGAAGAATGTTGAAAACCTGTAACCACTGACTTCAATACATGTGGAATTTCACATTCACGTTTCACTACAGAAGTCAATGGTTACAAGATCCAACATTTTTCAAAATATCTTCTTCTGTGTTCAATAGAAAAAAAGAATTGCAAACAGGTTTGAGACAAGTCAAGGGTGAGTAAATGATGACAGAATTTTCAGTTTTGGGTGAACTATCCCTTTATTTAAATTAAGGAAACTGATTTCACATAAAATATATGATTTTCAGTGTATCTACTAGAAACAAGTTATGAGGGATTATGTTCATATTTTTTGGGAATGTCCCAAAATGCAAGTATATTTGCGGGAGTTTAAAAGGGAGATTAGGTTAGGATATGACAATGCACCCAGAATTTGTTTCCTTGATGACTTCCCCCCGATCAGTTCAGTAAGTCTCACCTAATTTACTATGTATATTATTAATTAAAGCTAGTAAGATAATTACAGTAAACTGGATGAAGACCCCAGGCCTACTTTAACAAAATGGACACAGAAAATAAATCAGATATGTATATTTGAGAAAATGACTGCAGATTTGCAGTAGAAATCAGACATTTTCCAACAGCCCTGGGCATTAATTGAAACACATTTACTCAATCTTTGAAATGTTGTCAGGAGCGTTGTTGTAGTTATTGTGTTTATATTGAGTTTTATTTATTTACTTTATGTATTATTTTAAGTTGTCATTATTATTATTATAATCATTTATTTATTATTGTTTTATTTATTTGTTTATTTTTGTGAATGTAAACATGTAAATGTTATGTGTATACTATGTTTTTAAAAAGTTTAATAAAAAACACAGAAAAAAAAGAAACAAGTTATGCCAACTCAGAATTTTTATTTATTATGGTGAACTTAAATTGACATTAAAGTAGATTTATAGTTCCCAGATGGTTTATTTCAAACTGTTTTAGGAATATAAGTATTGAAATGTAGGTGTTATTCTGTATATTTTAGTACAACGTACACAAGAAGCCATAAATTGGTTTAATGTTGTGCTATGTTAGAATTTACAGAGGTTTTTCTGTTGTGTTGAAATTATAAAATTATTTACCATTATGGTGAAAATTAGAGCTTGTGGTTTTTAGGATTGAGAGTTTTAAGACTACATATATTGTATAGTTCCCAACTATACTCAAGCAAGTGTATAAAATAGCCTTTTTAATAGATGTATGGGCGACACGGTGGCGCAGTGGTTAGCAGTGATGAATAAAGAGACTAATCCGAAGGAAAATGAATAAATGAATGATAGATGTTAGATGAAGAGATTAGTTCATCCAAAAAAGACAATTCGGTTATTAATTACTTCTTATCTTTATGTTCAGAACACAAATTAAGATATTTTAGAGGTATCTGATCCTCACGGGTCCTGCATGACCGTTGTCCAGAAAAGAAACCGAAAACATTGTCAAAACATTCCACATGACTTCATTAGTTCAACTGTAATCCTAAGAATTTCCAAGAACACATTTGTGTGGCAAAAAAAAATCAATGTTTTGTCTCCTGCGTCAGGTCATAGTGTGTTTACTACATATTCACAAGTTCACACTCACAGATATTTGACTGAATAGAATATGGGTATTTGGCGTACTGCCCGGGGAGAGGGCTCTGAGCTCGGGAAGACACCCTAACTCGTGTTATTCCCCTTATCAGGATAGAGATAGGGTCCGAGCGCAGTGTCTAGCCCGGCTCCAGAATGCTCCCCCTTCAGTTTAATAGTGTGGAGTTGGGGTGGTGGAGGGATGCTAAAGTCAAGAGAAAACAGAGGTATGACGTGTTTGACTATTTAAAGGGGTTTGCTCTTGTGCTGATTGGATAACAGAATGATTGCGTGTGATGAATTAGCCTCGTCAAAGACTGACCGTGCTCCTCCCGAAATTTGTTTATAAAACATCACTACGTACATCTACCAACCTAAAATGTTTTGAGCAATCTGAATTTCTTGGCTTTTCATCCATTCAATAATTTACTTTTAAGCTGAGTCCCTTTATTAATCAGGGGTCGCCACAGCGGAATGAACCACCAACTTATATGTTTTACGCAAACGGCCACACTCATTCACACACACTACGACCAGTTTTAGCATACCCAATTCACCTATACCACATGTGTTTTGACTTGTGGGGGAAACCGGAGCACCCGGAGGAAACCCATGCAAACACAAGGAGAACATGCAAACTCCACACCGAAATGGCAACTGACCCAGCCGAGGCTTGAACTAGCGACCTTCTTGCTGTGAGGCGAACGTGCTACACACTGCGTCACCCTTACTGGCTTTTATAGTGTGTAAATTGTAATGGAAATGTAAAATGTGTGGACTTTTGCAATGTTGACTTTTCCTTATCATTTTGAATATTAAACTTTGAATCTCCCCTTAAACTGCTTGAAGTTAGGTTTTAATTTTATATTTTAGCTCATTTATCCAAAGAGGAACAGAGACTAATTGAAAATATTTATCGCAGGTTAGGTTTTAGAGAAAGTATGTAAGAGACTAGACAGGAGAATGCTGCCCACATACATTCTGTTGTGTGTCAGTCAGAGCTGTTGATTGAACAGGTCTGACTAACACTGAAAAAGATTTACTGTGTGGCTGAAATCAGGCCAGTATAGATACTGCAAACACCAGACACTGCTGAAAAAAAGAAAGATTTACAGTTCAACCGAGAGGAGAAGGGAGCTGGTTTCAGGTATACTTAGATTTGCATTCAAAATATGAAAGAACAAAGACCAAAAAAATTCCTCACATACCTACATGCAAGCGAGGAAAGACATATTTGTCCAACAACAGCAACAGGAGTGTGCGCAGCTCAAAACCACATGGATTGGGCTGGAAACTCTGGATGTGAGTTCATCCATTTCTCCAAAACTGATCTCTGTAACTGACATGGAGACAATGAAAAGTAATGAGGGGATAGCTAACCAAAATGAGAATCTTCTTAAAGGAATTATTTACCTAAATCTATGCCACCAAAAATTTTTTTAGTTCAGAAACCTTTAAGAGAATATATATTAGGGCTGTACAATATCAGAAAAATCTGACTGCGATATTTTGTTCTGCTGTGTTATATATTGCGATATGAATACAATTTCATCAGATGGCTTGAATAGCTCTATTTTGTGAAAACAAAACAAAAACATAATTAATTAAGATTGGTTGGGTTGGTTTTGTAAGGGTGTGAATCATGTATAAAAAATAAATCTGCAATAATAATTATAATAGAGCAAAGAAAAAAGTAAAATGAACAGTTATTTATGGTTTTCCGGAGAGTCAAACAGTATTGAAATACAGAAATTTAATAATGTAATGTCAAATAACACTGTATAGTCTTCATTGTATTAATAAATCTGTCAAATTTCTCTTCATTAAAGTTACAAATGCTTTACATTATTGTGCCCGAATGCTTTACACTTTCTTGAAATACATGCAAATGATAAAGTTACAATCTATTATGCTTATTAGTTGCAACGACTCCACAAATCTCATGTATTCTCAAAGTCAGTTGATGGCTAGTAGACTGGATATTTATTAAGAGTAGGGGTACCATGTTTTGAAATTTACATGAACTGACTAACTCACTAACTAATTAAAAGTCATTTGGACCAATAAAGTAAAGACTTTCATTTAATATGCTTTGTGTGTATTTAAAAATAATGACTTTTGTAAATGTAATTAGATGCAAAACACAAAAGGGATTATTTTTAAAAATGTGATCTTTGACCCATAAACATTATTATGTATTTAGGTATTGCATAAATGTATTACATATTATTGTTATTTCAGCATAAAGTAACCTTCCAGTGTTTCCACAGGTTTCATCAAGTCAAATTTAAGACTTTTTTAGACTTTTTAATCCCATTATGAAGTAAATTACAGCCGTTAACAACGCTAAATGACAAGAATTATTTTTTTCTAATTGCACAGTGGCAATTCAGAGTGCTTTTCATATACAGGAATAAATGAGACATAAAACAAATAATACAAATTAATGAAAATCTGAATAAAATGTGTTAAAACAGGTTATAAAATAATGAAAAGGAAAAGAAAGACACAATAGTGCGATCTGTCGGACGTAGCACAGTGCTCATTTAGTAAAGGCACAGCTAAACAGATGTGTTTTCAGTCTTGATTTGAATGTGCCTAATGTTGGAGCACATCTGATCATTTCTGGAAGCTGATTCCAGCAGCGAGGGGTGCAGTAGCTGAAGGCCGATTCACCCTGCTTTGACTGAACTCTTGGATTTTCTAGTTTATATGATCCTAGAGATCTGAGTGATCTGTTAGGTTTGTATTCAGTGAACATATCTGTAATGTATTGAGGTTCTAGGCCATTTGGTGATTTATAGACAAGTGATAATACTGTAAAATCTATTCTGAATGTAACTTGGAGCCAATGTAAAGACCTGAGGACAGGTGTGATTGTAAGGAAGATAATTAAACCATATTGGTAAATAAGAGTAAATAAATAAACTTTTGGTAAAACTTTTATTGGGATGGAATGTTAGTGATTGGATGGGTGTTAGCCCGATTGGGTAGCTTTACATAGACATGGGAAAATTAAGACCCGTTTAAAATGATCTAAAAGACCTAAAACACAAAATTTCAGCGATTAAGACTTTCATTCATTCTCTTTTCGGCTTAGTCCCTTTTTTAATCTGGGGTCACCACAATGGAATGAACCGCCAACTTTTCCAGCACATGTTTTACGCATCGGATGCCCTTACAGCCGCAACCACTGGGAGCGATTAAGACTTTTTAAGGCCTAAAATTTTGCTTTTGAAATTTAAGACATTTTAAAACTTTTAAAGACCCCGCGGATACCCTGCTTTCATATATTTTATGCAACATAGAATGTCTCTCCAGGATAAAAGTGTTTTTAAAAGTGTCAAGACAAGTTGCATGCTTGCATTTGTGACTCATTGTACAAGAAAAAGTCGGTCAGCTGTGTGTCAACCTGATTTCTCAGCACATCTTCCTCAGGCAAATTATTTAGCTTTCGTAAGAGAAATTTTATTGCACTGGATCATCCAGAGAGACAAATCAGAGCCCCCTCCTTTAAACCACCAAACCTTACACAAAAACCTCTTGTCTTCTGCCCCCTGCTGGCTGTTTTCTGACCTATTTAACACTATAAATAATCTTAACACTCTAAAAAGCAGTTTCTTTGTCTATAAAAATGACTTTATAAAAAAATAACTAGTCATTATTATGCAATGGCATAAAGCAATTAGTCTTACTTACTTAGTCTTACTTAAATACAGATCAGCTCAAATATACTTTGCTTATTATAAGTATTATGTTCTGAATTCCTATTTAATTCTTGATCAGAACAATACAAATATTTTGTGGAGATTACAGTATAGAGCAAGAAAAGCACGCCTCAAATACTATAACAGAATCAGTAGTTTTGAGGTAAAAGACACTTTTGCACATGGATTAACTATGCTAACACTGTAGTTTTCCAGTTGTTTACCTCGCTTCCTTAAGAAACCAGCTATCTGAAAACCACATATGCATAATTTATGCTGAAAGCCACCATTAATTAAAGCAACAGCTCTGTATTTATGCAAGACACATTCAGTGGTTCAGGAGTTCAAAAAGACAACAGTCACACACATTCCACCAGGTTTCATGTAATCAGGTAATCATCACCACAATGTTTGTATGTCATCAAAATACAGTGATGCAGTCAAAAATATTCATCCACTTT
>CAIGQZ010001236.1:781279-797871 GCA_903798205.1 Danio tinwini
TTAAGTTATTATTTAAATTTGCAAGATTATGACTGACTTGAAATTAATTATAAAATATTTTATTAGGGTAAACAAACATACAGTGTTTCATTCCTCTGTGGCATCTCCTGATACATAAGGGAATAAGCAGAAGAAAAATGAAAAAACAAACATACATTACTACAAAATAAACAAAATATTTGATTCAAATATGAATTATACAAATCATAAAAAAAAGAATAACAATAAATAATTTAATAAATGGGTGGCATGGTGGCTCAGTGGTTAGCACTGTCACCTCACAGAAAGAAGGTCGCTGGTTCAAGTCCCGACATGCAAACTGTGTGGAGTTTGCATGTTCTCCCCATGTTGGAGTGGGTTTCCTCCGAGTGCTTCGATTTCCCGCAGAGTCCAAAGACATGCGCTATAGGTGAACTAAAACTAAATTGGCCATAGTCTATGAGTGTGTGTGTGTGTGTGTGTGTGTGAAGGAGCGAGTATGCAGCTGGATGGGCATTTGCTGTATAAAACATATGCTGGATAAGTTGGCGGTTCATTCCGCTGTGTTGACCCCTGATGAATAAAGGGACTAAGCTGAAGGAAAATAAATGAATGAATTGAATACATCTGGGCAGTTTATTCTGCTGTGGAGACCCCTGATAAATCAGGAACTAAGCCAAGGAAAATGAATGAATGAATAAATATTTCATATACTGGGAGAAATTAAAACAATGCTGCATGATGTGTTAAAGTAAACACTGAAATGTGATGTTAATCAACAAATCTGTATAGAAATAAAACCAGTACTACGATAAAAAAAAAATTAAAGAAAAAAGAACTAGGCCTAAATATATTTTGCAACTGCACAATAAATTATACCAGCAAATTTAAAAACAAAAGAGGAAATTAAACACATAGACCCAGCCTTGAATAAGTGGAAAGAAATGAATGAATGAATCTAGCAGCTGGTTCACATATTCAGACTAATACATCTAGTGGTGAATTTCATCAGACATACTCACTGTGTACTGATGATGACCTTTACTTATCTTTGATTTGTTCGGAAATCCTTTAACTTGATTTCCCATTTGCCTACATTATCTTTAACGTTACCTGTAGCCCATCCAGAAATAGAATAAGGTGACAGAAAAGGTATTGGAAATATTGCCTCGACTTATTTAGACTAATGTAATAATAAATTAGTTTAAAAATGTTTATTCTGGCTGCTCGACTTACTGACAGGAACTTGTCTGCTGTTTTCCTTCGTTCGTGTAGTGATTGATTTACATTTGTCCGCCATAAAAAATGAATACAATATATATTTACCTGAAATGTACACATTGTTGCGTTTTAACGGTTAAAACAACAACACGTTGGTGTCATACTTGTTGATACCCGCTGCTTAAGAAACATCTGTCGACTGCCACTTCGGGCAAAGAGCTTAATGATTCTCATGAGTTTTTTTTTCTCCATTTCAGAGTTTTATTTGGTTTCTGGTAGAATGACATTATATGCCTGAAAATATATAAACGCCATGCGAAATGTAATGTAAACATACAATAGGTTGAGAATACTGCTAAAAATATATAAAGTCAAATAGATAGCGTTACATGGATCCAAATTATCCACATAATTTGTTTTTATTATTTTCCAGTGTTTCTCAGAAATGGCGTACTGCACCTTTAAGGATATTGCATATGGCGGCGCGGCGGCGTTGCTGTGGTTACTATACTGTAGAATGCGTTCGAAGATTTTTTTTTATTATTATTATTATGCATTAGTAATTTACAAATACAGCAAAAACAGGCAACAAACAAAAATTCCAAAGATAATTGCAATAAAAACAAACAAACAAACAAACATGAAAGACATTCATAAGACGCCAAAAACAGATTCATAATAGCTTACAATAGACTGAGCTTTTAAATTTTTTACAGTTTTGAGAGACTTCATTAACAGAATAAGTTCGTTGACAAAAATCTTGTATAAAGGAGGAGATTTTGAAAGCCTACATGTGTGTATAAAGAATTTACCATTTAAAATAATAAAATTAACAAAATTGTTAATTTGTTTATCACCGTTTTCAAAATAACAAATAATTTCTTTTGCATTCAATGTCATCAACATATTATTCTTTGCAGAATAATCAGAAAAACAGTCTTTCCAAAACAATTGCACAATCAACAAATAAGTGACAATGATTCCTCGCTGTTTTTACAAAATGAACATTCTTTCTCGATATCTAAAAATTTGGAAAGTAACACGTTGGTTGGGTATACTTTATGTAAAATCTTTAAATGACTTTCTCTCACTTTATTTGAAATGCAAAATTGGTATGGTAGTAGCCATGCTTTTCTCCAATTGACCTCCCATAATAAAGAATTCCAATAAAATTTCCCTCTTGGAATAACTCTATTTTTATCATTAAATACTTAAAGATATGATTCTCATGAGGGATTCTATGCTCTTTGCTTCGGGTGCGTAACATTTCCGGAAGTAGCTCTTTCTGCAGCCAATCACAGCTCTCGGCGAGGAGGCGGGCGTTCGTTTTTCGCGCCTGAAGTTCCGCGGGTCTGTTGTAGGACGTAAACAAACCTTCACGTGTTTTGGATGTGTACTATTTTCTATTCTACAATAGTGAATCCATCTGAGTGTTTTTTCTGACCTAGTGAATGAGTTGATGATGGCGGGAGTCATCCGCAGACTCGATGAGACGGTAGTGAACCGCATCGCAGCCGGAGAGATTATCCAGCGGCCTGCCAATGCTATCAAAGAGATGATGGAGAACTGGCGAGTACAGTTATTTACTGAGCAATTTAATTATTTACCTAAAGAAAGATTGCCTCGATATTATACGCGTTGACACTTTATGTATAACCTACCTACATAAGATTTTGCCCCATAAACAAGCTAATTTGTCTTATTTTGACATTGAGGTAAAGTTTGTTTTATATTCAGACTTTCTCCTTAATAATTTTACTTCAGAAAATAATTAATTTCAAATTCTAAATAGTGAAATCATATCAGCCGTCAACGACTAAAAGTGCAACATTGTTCAAAGTCAATTAAATAGTGCTAATGTTGTTTTGAAGTCATATTTACATGTGATTTCAGTCAAATATTCAAAGTACCATGGTAAACAATATAGGGAGCTTGTCACAAGTTGTCACTGAATGAATGTGCGAATATAAAACCAACTTTACCTCAATTATTTTGACTGCTATGCCATTATAAATTGTGAAAAAACCCATCAAAGAAGGCTTCCAATGGATGCAAACAATTATTTTTCACGAGTCCAATGTGCAGCTGTGCAAGAAAACATACAATATGACGAAAGCGAAGTCATCTTTTACTACAAGGAGCCCAACTTTTATTCTAAATCTATGACCTTATTCTTGAAAGGAGAAAAAAATACCAATAAAAGGTTTGAAGCACCAAAAGCGACCCATATTAAAGTTAATTTTAAAACTAATTAGGCTATTTTTGTTATCCATGAACTTTCAAATGTCCTTTTTTATAAGAGACTAGAAAAATCGTCAAGCTCTACATTATTAATATTATTATGTTTTAACGTTTTATTATTCAGGTGGCCAAATTCTGACTGAGGAAAGTTGAATGTTTGTTATCTGCACAATAAATGACAATAGGCTAGTTTTTTTTTCTTTAACATCTTTTTTTCTAATGATACTTGATGTAATATTTTTAATACAAATTTAAGTTTTTTTTATATTTCTTTATTCTATATATTTAACAAATATTTTTGTTACCTTAGAAAGTGTGGTTATGATGACCATCCGACAAGCTAATCCAGCTAAAATAGTGTTTAAAAATCACTAAAATGCAATATTTAAAGCTTATAATTAAATAGAACATAAGATGAATAACTGCAAAAAGGTCCACTTTTTGAGAAAAAAGAACCACCCTTTTCACCAGGCTGGCTGGGGGCCTGAATAATATAATTTCAGAAAGTATTCTTTGCAAATTAGAAATAGGGAAATCACATTAGTAGCCAATGACTATCAAAGTACAACACTGTTCACAGTTAATTAACATTAAATAGTGTTAATGTTGTTTTGAAGTCACTTACATGCATTTTTACACCGAATATTCAAAGTAGCGTGGTAAATAATATAGGGACAGTGTCAAGTTGTCACTGTTCAAAAACAAACAAATGTCAGATTAAAAAAAAACAACTTTACCTCAATAGCATTACGAGTAGCGCAAGATACGTAATCAGATTACTTTAAGTAACTAGCAATTTGTTACTTTTTAAATTCCAAACAAATATCTGCGCTACTCTTTCAAGTATCACCAGTTACTTATTTATTCAATGACATATTCTATTGCCCTGTGTTGAGATTTCAGAAGTGCAGATGTGTTTGTGTAAGAGTAACCATGATACTTATTGTAGTTCTAGCTTAAATGGGAAGATATATTTATGATATTTACACATGTCATTTGCACAAAAACAGATTTAGCATTGCTTAAAATTAAATCTTTGAAATGCAAACAAAATATTCATTGCTGAAGAGTGTTGATCTTTCTTTTCTTGAGTCTTATTTTTCATGTACTCCAGAAAGGTTTGAGATCAACTGTAAATTTACATTTGCAAATTCATATCTCATGAGATCTGACTAAAACAAATGTGACTTTTAATCGTTTCAATTCATGTCATTGATGATCATGCTATTCAAATCAAACATTGATATCAGCCATTCATTGCAAAACCAAATCTATGAGAAATAAATAATATAGTGCTTTTTTTTTGGTAAAATGATCCTAATATTTAAAAAAACCTCCATGTTAAATCCGCAGTTTGGATGCAAAGTCTACAAACATCCAGATAACAGTGAAAGAGGGCGGACTGAAGCTCATCCTTATTCAGGACAATGGCACTGGCATCAGAGTAAATCACTTCTTTTTTTTACCCTCCATAAAAACTCATTTTAAATATCAGATATATTGCATATGTGCTTGTTGTGTGTTTATGTTTAACAGAAAGATGATATGGAAATAGTCTGTGAGCGTTTTACGACCAGCAAGCTGCAGTCTTTTGAAGATTTGTCATCCATTGCAACATATGGATTCAGAGGAGAAGTATGAATCTCTTCATCTGAAAATAAACCCACTGTTTATTGATCAGCTCTAATAAATCAGCTTTATTCTAATTTTTGTAGGCCCTTGCCAGTATAAGTCATGTAGCTCATGTCACCATCACCACAAAAACAGCAGATGCTAAATGTGCTTACAGGTATATATTTTTGCATAATATACACTACCTGGTAAAAGTCTTGTTGTGGATCTCAGTTGTAAGAGCAACAAATAATAACTTGACTTCTAGTTGATCATTTGGAAAAGTGGCAGAAGGTCGAAGGTCTGTTGAACTGCATCACAATCATCACAAATACTGCAGAAGACCTATTGGAACCTGCATGGACCCAAGATTCTTACAGAAATCTGTCAAGTTTGGTAAAGGAAAAATCATGGTTTGGGGTTACATTTATTATGGGGGCGTGCGAGAGATCTGCAGAGTGGATGGCAACATCAACAGCCTGAGGTATCAAGACATTTGTGCTACCAATTACATTACAAACCACAGGAGAGGGCAAATTCTTCAGCAGGATAGCCTCCTCATACTTCAGCCTCCACATCAAAGTTCCGGAAAGCAAAGAAGGTCAAGCTGCTCCAGGATTGGCCAGCCTAGTCACCAGACAATGAACATTATTGAGCATGTCTGGGGTAAGAAGGAGAAGGCATTGAAGATGAATCCAAAGAATCTTGATGAACTCTGGGAGTCCTGCAAGAATGCTTTCTTTGTCATTCCAGATGATTTTATTAATAAGTGATTTTAGTTATTGCAGACATGTATGGATGCATTCGTTTAAGGTCATGGGAGTCAAACACAATATTCATTCTTTTTCCACTGCACCATGACTTTATATTCTATACTGTACATTATTTCTGTTAAGTGACAAGACTTTTGTCTAAGCAAAGTCAGACCTTTCTGTAATAATTAAATCATTAAAAATCAAGGCACGATCATATTATTATTACATTTTATTTTGGTAAAATAAGCGTAATCTAGAGGCCTTTGCCTTTCATATAAGCCACTTCTGATACCAAATGATCAACTAGAAGTCAAGTTATTATTGGTTGTTCCTAAAATTTGGATGTATTATATAACTGTGTATTATACCATTACAAAATTGTCATGTATCTTATCAGATATGTAGACTAAATATACTGCAGTTTAGTTTAGATAAAAATATTATAATACTGTATATTATAAATAATATTATTTCATGAATTATATATTATTTTCTTTTGTAAAGTGCAAATTTTGACTTTTTTTGTTGACAGGGCCAATTACTGTGACGGGAAACTGAAATCTCCACCCAAACCCTGTGCTGGAAACCAGGGGACACTGATTTCTGTAGGTTTACCTGACATGAAGATATTTTAATTATAAAACAATTCCTCTATTTGTCATTTCCTTCATGTTTTCCCCTCAGGTAGAGGATCTGTTTTATAATGTGTCTACACGACGGAAAGCCCTAAAAAGCCCCAGTGAGGAATATTCTAGAATTGTCGAGGTTGTGAGCAGGTGTTTATGACATTCAGAACGTTTTTTTTTTTGTCTTTAGATCTGGAATGATTGTCAATGTCAACCTGTATATATTTCTTTTTGACAGATACGCCATTCACAACTCTGGGAAGAGTTTTTCTGTCAAAAAGGTGAAATGCAGTGTTGATTTTATCGGCTAAACGTAAATATGTGGCTCAAAACTTTGATCAAATGTATGTTTGACTTACGTACAACACGTATTAAATGTTGGTAAAGAATCAACTTCAACTAAATATGGGTGGTATAATCATAACATTGTGAAATATAATGACATTGTCATTGAGTATAATGTAGAATATAATGCTTATATAAACTTATATAATGTATAAGTAAATATTGTGCCACATACTGATTCTGAACTGTACTAATTTAATGTATATATCTTATACTAAATTTATGATTATGCTAAATTTAAAGTACATATAATGCCACACTTATTCTGAGCTGTAGTAATTAAAATATATATCTCATTCTAAATTAAGCATTATGCTAATTTTAAAGTAAAAAATAACGCCACATATTCTGAGCTGTAGTAATTAAAATGTATATCTCATACTAAATGTGTGATTATGTTAAATTTAAGGTAAAAAACAAATAAAACCACATACTTTTTCTGAGCTGTACTAATTAAAGTATATATTACATAAATAATTATCATTATGCAAAATGTAAACTAAATATAATGCCACATACTTATTCTGAGCTGTACTAATTAAAATGTATATCTCATACTAAATGTTTTGATGATGATCATTTTTTTAATATTTTAAATTATAATATTTTTGATGACAATGGTTTAAAAGACAATTAAATGGTATTTTGTGGCTGCACTAAGTCTTTTAATATGTCATCAAATGATTTCTGTAGCAAATACACCTTTTTATGACCCTTTTTTTGGCACTCAATGTTACACTGAGTGACATTTTAAGTCCTTTATTCGCTGCAAATCATAATGACAACATACAATAGTCATTATCTTTTCCTAAAAAATACACTTAAATCAGGCTGTATTTCTCTATTATAATTTTTTTATTTTCCTGTTAATCGTTGACCCATATTATATAGTAAAATGGTTTAAAAAAAACACTAAAACTTTAACTAAAACTATAATGAGCATTACTATCATAAAACTAATTCCACAACAGTAGCAATAATTAATGATACTGAATTAAATTGAAAGAGTAAATTATATTCATAATTGTATATTAAGACTTCTTCTCTCTGTCTAGCAAGGTGAGATGGTTGCAGATGTGAAGACTCTGCCAAATGCCTCGGTGCTGGACAACATCCGCGTGGTGTTTGGAGTCGCAGTTAGCAGGTACTTTTATTAGCCTATTTTCAGGTACTGTGAACATTTGAACTAAAGCATACATTGATTTGACGTGAGCAAATCTGTGTGTGTGTGTTTCAGGGAACTGATTGAAGTTGAATGCGAGGATCAGAAATTTGCTTTTAAAATGAAGGGCTACATCTCCAATGCTAACTACTCTGTCAAGAAATGCATCCTTATCCTTTTTATCAACCGTATGTGTTACACGTTTGAAGTGTTCTCTTTTATTATGGATAAGCACATAAGCACTTTAAATAACCCTGTTGTCTTCTAGATCGATTGGTGGAGTCTAGTGGCTTGAAGAAAGCAATTGAGACCGTCTACACCGCTTATCTTCCCAAAAACACTCATCCTTTTCTGTATCTCAGGTAAATCAACTCAGTTTATGAAAACATACATTATTTAAAAGTTACAGTTATATAAATGTATACCTCTATTCAGCAAGAAATGCATTGAATTGGTAAAAACTAACCATAAGGACATTTATAATGTCAGAAAAGATTTAACATTTGCAATTTGCATTGGTTTTAAACTTCCTATTTATTAAATTATTCAAATGATAAATATGGTTTTCACCGATGACTGTGTTGACTATTTTCAACACGGTAAATGTTTATAAATGATGCTGAAAATTCAGTTCACCATCACAGTAGAGTTTAGATTCTCTGCCCGAGCCCGGGCCCAGACTTGACCCACAGACTGATATTTCCTGCCACTATCTTCAGGCCGGGCCGAGCTGTGGTCAAGCATGTGTTTTTTTTTTTTTTTTTTTGTCATTACTTAATTAGCGTAATTGGGTGGAAAGCCATGTCATAATTAGAAATATTATACAAATATTTTTAGCAAAGTTGGCATAAGCAACTTATGTGGGTCTACCAAGTTGCACAATTCACAACACATGTCATGCGCAGCAACACTCTACCTCCTGCAACAGCGTCTTCTCCACTGGCACACATTTACACCGCAAAGTGGTGAAGCGGTGCATAAAAGTCAGTAGATTTTTTTGATGCATTTATTAGGTAAATTGATACTTTTTACTGTCATTCAATGTGTTTTTGGTCATTATTAAATGCATGGTCACTTTGAGCATGAACAGTGGCAAAAATAGACTCAGCAGCAAAATGATCGCAGCACTGCTGCTTCAGCTATGACGTGCTTCTTCTGTGTGCGGTATGAAAGCTCTAATCTGTTAACATGGATGCCGAAAAACACACGCACTGCTCACGCATGTGGTGTAAAAGAGGTGATAGCTAAAAAACAAGACTTCTACGATGAACAGACACATGAAGCAGGCTTGCCATGGCAGAAAGGATGATAGTCTGCCTTCAATGTCCTCTTGTTACGATCCATTCTGAATAAACAAACAATGCAGTTCACATGCTCCTTACTTGTTACAGTATTCATTAAGATCAATCTAAACTAATTTCTGTAGTTCAAACTCAGAATTGCAGTTGAGAATGTGTTATAAAAACAGTCCGGTTTAAATCTGGCTCGGGTTCATAATTACAATTAATTTGTAAGACCTGGTCGGGCTCGGACACAAGGTGCACAGGCTCAGGTAGGGTCGGGTTTCAAATTTTGGGCCCGATCTAAGCTCTACATCACAGGAAAAACTTGCATTCGAAAATGTATCCAAAAGCATAACCTATTTAAGAAGCATTTAAAACATTTGACTGACCTCACACTTAAGTTGAATTTGAATTGCAGTCCAAGTCACGCATAGTAACTGAACAGAACCTACTTTTAACTTTCAAACAAATCGGAATATTTGTTGCTAATACTTTGCACTTATTCTGAAGTTTAGAGATTGCTCCTCAAAACATTGATGTGAACGTTCACCCGACGAAACACGAGGTGCACTTCCTGCACGAGGACTCCATCATTGAGAGCATTCAGAAACACGTCGAGAGTAAACTCCTCGGCTCCAATTCCTCTCGCACGTACTTCACACAGGTGAACATTTATTTACAGGTGTAAACATTTAAAGTGATAATTCACCCAAAAATGAAAATTTACTCACTATTTACTCCCCTTCAGGTGGTTCCAAACTCAAATTAGTTTCATTCTTCAATTGAACACAAAAGAAGATATTTTGAAGAAAGGCTCAGGTATACTTTAAACAATGTGCCTTTTCGTTCTTCGTTTAAGGGCAAAAAGAAGTTTAAAAAGGCTCAGGAATGGTATACTCTTTTCAAATTTTCCGAAACCCACACACTACAATGGGCGGGGTTGTAAATGTGTCCCGCTTCTTAAGTGGACTTTTTTTTTTATAATAGTTTTTTATTGAAAGAAAAACAAGGTGAATTAATACATACAAAGATTTGACAAGACTTTTTTTTTCCAAAAAACAAGAAATAAATAAATAAATAAATAAAAAATTATAAGAAAAAATTTAATAATAATAATAATAACAAAAAAAAACTTAAGTGGACTTCTAAACAAAACAACAATAGTCGATGTAAGAGAAGAAACAGCTTCATATAAGGCAGGGATGCCCAAACTTGGTCCTAGTGGGCCATTGTCCTGTAGATTGTAGCTACAACTTGCCTAAACACGGAAGTTTCTACTATGTCTAGTTAGAGCTTGACTAGTTATTCAGGTTTGTCTAATTGGTGTAGGAGCTAAACTCTGCAGGACACTGTCCCTCCAGGACCAAGTTTGGGCACCCATGATATAAGGCAAACAGCCTTCTCTAGACTCACACGAGAAGTGCCACCACGGCTCGCCACATTGTTTTCTATTTGGCAGACAGGCACTGAATGTAATAATCATCAAGGAACAACGAACAGTACGTTTACATGGACACCAATAATTTGATTTGAATATGATTAAGAGAATACTCAGACTAAAAGTCTTCCATGTACTGCGATTTCTGATTCATTTAATTCGATTAAGGTCATAATCGAACTAAACAGAAATGGAAGACATATAAAGTATGCCGATTTTAATCACAAAACAAAGTTCAGTACAGACATGTAAACACAGCAATCAAACTATTACTGTCATTTAGGACTTTTGCCGCATTTTGCGACAGGATATTGCATACATACACGGCTGTTTGACACTATTCTCTGCACCTACAGAGTCAGTGAAGGACCACAGACACCTGCCTAGCAAAATGCAGAAGTTTTTTTCCCATACGGCATGTGGTGTCATATTCTATTAAAACAACACTCCTCCACTTGAAATGTTCCTGAGTTAAAATAAAAGTGCCAAACTGCAGTTAAAGTTGACAAATCAAGAATGAAACACCCGAAATTACATGAAACATTAATCGAATTATGTGCTATAACATGTAAAACAGGATCGTGAAACATTAAAAAAGTAACTCATGTAAACACCCCAATCATATTATTGTCTTATTCAGATTAAGTCAAATAATTTGATTAATGATGTCCATGTAAACGTAGTCACTGCTAGCTCAAAGTTGTTTAGGACCGAAATTAACTCCCTGAAAAAGTTCTCTTTGGTGAGATGTTTCAAAACAAACTGCCAAAATGAACTTTACTTTTGCCGGGTTTAGTTTAGTTTGTAAATTCAGTTCGTTTTCGATTTTGCCATAAGTTCACTGACATCAAAAACTAGAAACACTGCAAAAATGCTTTTCTTACATAGGGTTATTGTCTTGTGTCTAGTCTAAATAGTAAATCAAGAAAAAGACAAGTAAAAAAAAAAATCTGCCAATGGGGTAAGTAAAATGGTCTTGTTTTCATTTTGAAATTAGATTATTTTACTTACCATATTGGCAGATTATTTTGCTTGTTTCATGGAAAAATCTCTGATATTTAGCTGAAAATTCGACATTATTTTTGGATTGTCTTGAAAATGCTTCTTGATTTAAGAGTTTTTAAATATTTGGACTAGAAACGAGACAAATCTCATTTCTAGTCCAAAGTAAGAAAAGCAGTGAAATCAATGGCTCCAGTTTCCAACATTCTTCAAAATGTCTTCTTTTGTGTTCAGCAGATGAAAGAAACTCCTAAGGGTTTTGAAACCAACGAAGGATGAATAAATTATGACAGAACTTTCATTTTTGGATGAACTATCCCTTCAATGTGTTTTTTATTTTATTTGACAACTTGACTAATATGCACAATCCACAGACTCTACTTCCAGGACTTTCAGCATCTGCGAGCGTGGCGAAAGCTTCTAGTTCCTCAGCAGATTCCCAAGAGCGCGTTTATGCCCATCAGATGGTCCGCACTGACAGTAAAGCCCAGAAGCTGGATGCGTTTCTCCAGCCATCAGCCTCATCGTCGTCATCTGCTGCTCAGAGCAGGACAGAGAAAACCTCCAGCACGTCCACTGATCTACAAGACTCAGTGGAGCTGGATGACACAGAGCTGCTGAAAGCTGCAGATGTGGAGCTGGGTGCCAGTGAGGATACTCAGACTGATGCTCAACCGCCTGCTGATGAAGCACCACCAAGGTGAAATACTGATCTGCTAAGCATCTGCTAAATGACTAAGGCCCCGTTTACACTAGTAAGTTTTAGTTTTAAAACGGCGTTTTCGAATGAAAACGATCCGCGTCCACACTAGCGTTTCTGAACAGCTCTGAGTCTACATTAAAACGGTGAAAACGCACATCACGTGACACCACACACACTCTCTGGCATGCGCTGCAGCGTGCTTTGAGCACATACCCATATGAGAGTTGTGCACGTCGGACTGTTTATCACGGATCTCCTGCTGGATCTAATCTCACTATATTTGTTAAACGTGATATTTTATTCATCTTGTTGTCTATAACTAATGACATATTCCCTGACTTTGGTCTTTTGAATCTATTACTTGTTCTCAGGTAACGTGTTTTGTCTGAGAGCAAATATAAGTTAGGTTAATATCTTAATTAATGTAACCACGTACACTGATTCTGCACATCGGACTGATTGCTTGCCTTTATTTTCTCTATTGTATAAACTTATTGTCCGTTATACTTTTATAATAACCATTATTAATTATTAAAACTGATTTTCAATGAAAGATAGGGCATGTTTTGTATTTTCAATGAAAATGAAAGGAGGCAGTAATGTTATAGGCTCCGTTTTGTTATAAATACTGTATGCATGAAGATGACGGTCATATTATGCAGCTACACGACTCCTCAACATTTTTGATGTCTGTTAAGTTGCTAATATCAAAAAGAAAATAGGCAGTCCCTCACATCATGTTTTCATTTTATTGTTAAGAAAGTGAAACAGCATAGCCAGGGTGATGTGAATGACTTTATAAAGTACACACTCTAGAGTTTGTGTTCCATATAAAACTTGTGAAGTCTGAACTTACAAGGAGAGGATGAAGACTGAACTGTGTGTAGGCTACTTAATATTGAGGAAAAGCCCCAATAAGATAGGCGAATGTCTGCAGCCCCCCCCCCTCCGTTTTCAGATGTCTCCGTTCTCCCCCATCTACACTGAGAAGGAGCAGTAGCACTTTAGAATGAAAACAGCCTCTCCAGCGTTTCCAAAACGCTCCGTTTTCGGGGCTTGAAAACTCCGGCGTAGTGTGGATGGATGGCGTAACCGTAGCAAAACTTATGCGTTTTAAAACTAAAATGTATTAGTGTAAATGGGGCCTAAATGTTAATATAGTATAGTAGAGGAGACCAGGGCAAGCTGTCAAACTTTTACTGTTTTTTTTAGGATTCCAGTGTTTGATGTTGGTTTTGTTTTCCTGTGTAAAAACAGGAGTATTAATTTATAGGAATGTAACGATTCAACCGACTCATGATTTGACACATCTCACAATGCAATTATTTTCAACTAAATGGGTGGAATCAATTTAGAAACTAAGTTTTATTATTATTTCTCAAATGCTGCACTTTTCTTAGTAAAATAAAAATAATAAAACTAAATCATTTGAAAACAAATTGCATATCAAAAATATTATATAATACAAATAAAATAAACAGCTTTAATTTCAACAAACTAAGACTTAAGTGATATTCTTAGCTGTGCTTTTTTATCATTTTTTTTTTAAAGAAACATGACTGCACACTTACAATGAATGAAAACAAAACAACTCTTTCAACCAACAAATATAGAGGTTATATACAGAGTTCATACAGTCATGGAATTTTGACATTGCATTTTCCAGGCCTGGAAAAGTTTTGGAAAAACAAAAACCCACAAAGTTCTGGAAAAGTAATGGAAAACAGATATCTGTATACTTGAATATAGGTTATTTACTTCTTTTCTGTCCCTGGCCAATCACATACTCTCACATTATTAGTGCGGTGAATTATCTAAATCAGTTTTACATAGATATAAATATAAATTAAACAGATTGTTGCGTGTTTTATGATATGCAGTAATAAATTTGAACATGCATTGTTTTTCTTTTACCACACATTTGTAAACATTGCATGAAACATTAGGTTGTGAAAGTCTTGGAAAAATCATGGAAAAGTAATGAAATTTTTGTAGTAAAAATGAACACTGTATATAGAATTAAGCTTTGCATCTGAAAGAAGAGCGTTTTGACAGAACCAATTTGCTAAATGTTCAAATTGCTTTCCATTATTGTCAACTTGGTGCACTTTAGTACTTGGCATATTTATTTACTGTCGTCAATTTAATAATATGATTGAACAGAGTTGATGTGCTGAAGTGAATATCTCTACAGCCACAAAATATATCCATGCATTTTCAGTGCTATTTTTAATTTAATTAAGTGTGTTTTCACCAAGGAAACTTTGTTTTTTGACAAGATAAAACTATCATTTGACATATATACAATATAGATATTAACAACAGTAGTACTCACGTTGTTTCTTTCTGCGATGTACTCTGTGAAAGCAGAAGATGAGCCTGTTGTGTGTCTGTGTGTGTGTGTGTGTGTTTCAGGAAAAGGCCTCATGTTGAGGAGGTGAAGGAGGATTTGACAGCTGCTTCTCTTCCCAGGAGACGAATCATTAAGCTGACCAGCATAAAGGAGCTTCGGGATCAGATCGAGCTGCAAACTCACAAAGGTCAAGCAGGAAATTGAACAGACCAAAGTTTTTAGTCTTACTTAAAACATCCTTGTTACACACGGCTGAAATAAAAAACAAACTGTAAAGAATAATGACTTAAAAGACATGAAATAACAATCATAGATTTCTTGGCACGATTTAGACCAGAGGTGCTCAACCCTATTCCTGGAAATCAACCTTCCTGCAGTTTTCAGTTGCAGCCCATATCAAATACACCTGCCAGTAATTGTCCTCAGGTTCTAATTAATTGGTTCAGGTGTGTTTAATCAGGGTTGGAGCTGAAATCTGCAGGAAGGTCGATCGCCAGTAACAGGGTTGGTCACCCATGCTTTAGACACTCATTAAAAATCATCCAGCATAACAGTAGTTTCTAAACCAAACAATTCTGTCTGGCATACAGTTAAAGTCAGAATTATTAGATTTACAAATAAGACTTTCTCCAGAAGAAAAAATATTATAGGAATTACTGTGAAAAATTCCTTGCTCTGTTAAACATCATTAGAGAAATATTTGAAAAATTCACAGGAGGGCGAACCATTTTGACTTCAACTGTAGTTACAATTGATTTGAAGGCTGTGTTTGTCCTTCACAGGTTTACAGGAGCTGCTGCAGAATCACTCATTTGTAGGTTCAGTCAGCCCTCAATGGACTTTAGTGCAGCACCAGACCAAACTCTACCTGCTTAATACAACCAAACTCAGGTGAAAACCATTTCACTTCATTTATGACTCTTTCTATTGCATGTATTATTATAGTCAAGACCAAAATCTTTCATACCCCAGGCAAATTCTGACTTAAAGTTACTTTTATTCAACCATAAAGTTGTTTTTTTTTACCAGGTATGGCACAGGCGTCTCCCAAAAGATAAGATGATGTACAAGAGCCATCACTGTGGGAAAAAAAATGTCTTAGCTTTTATTTACATTTGAACAAAAACTTTAAGTCAAAATTTGCCAGGGGCACGAATTATTTCTGGCTTGACTGTATATATTTTAAAATAATTTCACAATTTTCTGGTCAGTTTGTGTTAACAAACATTAATTTCTTTACTGTTTTCTACAGTCAGGAGCTGTTTTATCAAATTTTGATCTACGATTTTGGTAACTTCGGGGTTCTTCGATTGTCGGTGTGTTGCATTCATTGTATTTTTGTTTTACCTGTTTTCTTAATGTATTTTTTAAAGGCACAATATGAAATATATACAGTTGAAGTCAGAATTATTAGCCCCCCTAAATTATTAGCCCCCTGTTTATTTTTCCCCCCAATTTCTGTTTAACGGAGACACTTCTATACAGCTTAGTGACATTTAAAGGTTTAAGTAGGTTAACTAGGCAAGTTATTGTATAACGATGGTTTGTTCTGTAGACAATCTGAAAAAAATAAATAGCTTAAAGGGGCTAATAATTTTGACCTTAAAATGGCTCTTAAAAATGTTAAAACAGTTTTTATTCAAGCCAAAATAGCCAAGCCAAAAAAAAAGCCAAAAGCCAAGATTTTCTCCAGAAGAAAATATATCATCAGACTGTGAAAATGTCCTTGCTCTGTTAAACATCATTTGGGAAATAATTAAAAAAGAAAAAAAAAATTCAAGGAGGGCTAATAATTCTGACTTCAACTGCATATCTTCATTAAAAAAACACACACACACACACACACACACACACACACACACACACACACACA
>CAIGQZ010001236.1:797881-815253 GCA_903798205.1 Danio tinwini
ACACACACACACACACACACACACACACACACACACACACACACACACACACACTAAAACAGTGTTATATTTTACTGTACTTAAATGATCCCAAAATGTTTCAAAGCATGTTCTAATCTAGAAAAACAAGCATGTCGAGATGCTAATAATGGCACACATTCTCGATTTGGTTTTATAGAAAACAGTGAAGCACTAAAGACACTTTAATATGTTGTGTGTTTTTAGGACTGCACAAAGCAGCATTATAACAGAACCCTAAAATGTATTTAGTATAGTAAATCATCGCTGCTACTTCTCAAAGAACAGGAAGCAGTGGACTGTGACACAAATAAAAGCTCTGCTGCTTTTCATACTACCATGATAATAAGTGTTGAATACTTGACTTTAGCTTCAGCTAGAATGCAGTAGGATGTTATAAAGACCACAACTCCCATGATTCCATTCTCAATTACAGTGTCACCAACTGTGCCTTTGTTTGTTGTGAATATGCACCCACTAGAGGTGCACATGACATGCTGTGCCTTTAAACATAAATAATAACTTACATCAGATGAACTCAACAGACATAAACTAAATTGTGTTTGTTCAGAATCCAGCTCCGCTCTATGATCTGGCCATGTTGGCTCTGGATTCAGAGGAAAGCGGATGGACCGAGGAGGACGGTCCGAAAGAAGGACTGGCCCAGTATATTGTGGATTTCCTGAAGCAGAAAACAGAAATGCTGGAGGAATACTTTTCCTTGGAAATAGATGCAGTGAGTGACGCATTCTCCACGTATATCAATTTAAGAGATTTGCAAGGACGGCATGGTGGCTCAGTGGTTAGCACTGTCGCCTCAGAGCAAGAAGTCCACTAGTTCGAGTACTGGCTGGAGTATGGAAGGTCCCCCCGTGTTAGTGTGGGTTTCCTCCAGGTGCTACGGTTTACCCTGTAGCCCAAAGACATGCGGTATAAGTGAATTGGATGAACTAAATTGGCCGTAGTGTATGTGCGGGTGTTTCCCAGTACTGGGTTGGGGCTGAAAGGGCATCCGCTGTGTAAAACATGCTGAATAAGTTGGCAGTTCATTCTGCTGTGGCAACCCTTGATGAATAAAGGGACTAAGCTGAAGGAAAATGAATGAATGAGATTTTCAGTAAACTCAAGAGGCTTTAACTATTTATTTGAACAGGTTTGGCATGTCTTAATGTAAATGGATAAAGTCTGATCCTCAGGTTTCAAGCCTATTTGAGTTTCTCCCCTCTGTTGACCACAAAACAAGATATTGGAAAAAAATGCAGCCCTTGACATGTATAGTAGGAACACTTTGGAAGTCAAGGGATGCCTTTTTTCCAATATTCTTCAGAATATCTTGTTTCGTGGTCAGAAGAAAGAAAGAAATTCATAAAAGTTTAGTACCTCTTTAGTGCAATTAAATAGTAAGAATTTCCATTTTGGCTGAACTATCCCTTTACTTGCACAATAAAGCCAGAAGCATCTTTTAAATAAAATAATAAAAATATTTTGCCATTATTGCAAACTAATTAGCTGTGGTAAAACAGCAACGTGATGAAAGATTTCATTATTAGTTAGTTATTCTGTTGTGTAATACTGCATTTCTTCACAGGAGGGAAATCTGACAGGTCTGCCAATGCTGCTGGATAATTACACTCCTGCCATGGAGGGACTGCCAATGTTCATTCTGCGTTTAGCCACTGAGGTTGGCATTTCTCTAGGCTGTAGTTTATAAGGCCTTATAGAAAATGTATATTAATTTTTAAAAATCTGATGTTAAAACAACAAACAGGTGAACTGGGATAAAGAAAAGGAATGTTTCCGTGAATTCAGTGTTGAATGCAGTCATTTCTACTCCATAAGGAAAAGCTACACACTGGAGGCAGATGCAGACCAGCCACAGGTAATCATAAAGCTGTACACAAACAAATATAAATGTGTGTACATATAAAATACAAAATAGTAATACCCTTAAATATACGTACAGGATTTCTGGATGTTTCATCAAGTCAAATGTAAGACTTTAAGACCATTATGAATTAAATTTCCAAAAATAAAAAATTTAGTTATTTCTTAGCCACAAATTTTTAAATAAGCAAACTATAGTTGTATGCATGCACTGTTTTCCAACAATGAACTACATATATGTCTCTCCAACTCAATGTCCTCACCAGATAGCTATAAATACATGGAGAACTTTTAAACAAATGTTATTGTAAAGAAGATAATTAAAATATATTGGTAAATAGTTAAAGTTCTATTGAGATGTATTCTTGGAGATTGGATTGCCAATTGGTTACCAATTTGGTAACTTTACACGGACATAGCAAAATTAAGACCCGTTTAAAATGCTTTAACATCTACAACACAACATTTCAGTGAATTTAAGACTTTAAGGCTTAACATTTAGCTTTTGAAATGTAAGGCTTAGGAATTTAAGATACCCTGCCTATAAAACTGCCAGAAAGAATTTACCAGTGTTTTGAAAAAGTAAAATAGTTACTACAATTTGGAAATGGAAAAGTCTGCATGTGTGAAAGGGGCTAATGTGTTCACTGTTTGTAGGATGATGAAATGAGCTGGCAGTGGAAGGTGGAGCATGTGCTTTTCAAAGCTTTGCGCTCTCTCTTCAGTCCTGCCAAACACTTGAGTGAAGATGGCAGCGTCCTGCAGATCGCCAGCCTGCCTGACCTCTACAAAGTGTTTGAAAGATGCTGAACTCCAGCTTTTATAATGAAACAAGCTTTTATAAATGTTTGTACTGTGAATCAATAAAAAAGACAATATTTTTGAAGTATTGTTAACTGGATTGTCTTTTAAAATAAATTAATAAAACGTATGCAAGTTTTCAGTGTTATGAGGGATATTTAGTGTATTCTGACCAACAGTATTGTATGATTAGCTATTTTAGATGTTACAGTTGGTCAAGCTACAAACGTTATTATACATCTATTTTACAAGAAAAGTGTTGTGAACACCATGTCTGTTGGTGCTCTAGATCTTCCAATTTCAGACTTTTACCTAGAATAGACTGGCGCAATTATGCATTTACAATGGTTGTAGGGGTGGTCAAATGTACATTTATATCATATTATTTTAATTATTAACATTATTATTTAAAATACATATCATATTGAAATATTTCTTAGTATTAAAGGGCTGACCTACTTATACATCTTGTTTTGACGTCCTTCAGGCGGGATCAAGCGTTAATCCCCCTGTAATTTGCACTGTGGTTTAGAACCAAGTGAGTAAATATTGAGGAAAGTAAAAAATTTGGGTTGAACTGTCCCTTTAATTCCAGGTAAATAAATGTTTCACACATTTAGATGTAGGATTAAAGATTGTTTTTTTACCCAGGGTTATAAAACGTGCTCCAGAGCAGATGGATTAGCTGGCTAGCCGGTTAGATTTTATGTTTACATTTATGCATTTAGCAGATGCTTTTGTCTAAAACCACATGAGCACCCATGAACACACAGACAGAAATTGGGGGTTCGATGGCTTGTCAAGGGAATGACTTGCTGGTGTCAGGACTCGAACCTGTGACCTCTGGATCCCAAGTCCAACTCTAACATTAGGCCACGGCTACCCATACCCATGGTCTTAGTTTAGTTTGCCCCAATCTTGGCTTTTAGGTAACATGAGGGCAGCTCATCTTAATCCCTCTTTGTGGCCATGGTATTATGGAGCAGCTGAGCTACCTTCATGGTACCTAAAACCCAGAATTGGTGCAAACTAAACTGAAGCTTAACTGGCTAGCCAGCAAATACAGCTACATGGTACAGGCCCCTGGGTTTGCATCACTTTGCTGCATCATGACAAATCAGGTCCAAGTGTTACAGCATGGGGAGACACGGTGCCTCAGTGGTTAGCACTGTCGCCTCACAGCAAGAAGGTTGCTATTTCAAGTCCCGGCTGGGTCAGTTGGCATTTCTGTGAGGAGTTTGCATGTTCTCCCCATTTTGGTGTGGTTTCCTCCAGGTGTTCCGGTTTCCCCCAAAGTTCAAAGACATGCACTATAGGTGAATTGAATAAACTAAATTGGCCGTAGTGTAAGAGTGTGTGTGAATGTGAGAGCGTATGGGTGTTTCCTAGTACTGGGTTGCAGCTGGAAGGGCATCCGCTGTGTAAAACATATGCTGGATAAGTTGGCGGTTCATTCCACTGTGGCGACCCCTGATGAATAAAGGGACTAAGCCGAAGGAAAATGAATGAATGAATGTTACGAGATGTAACAACATATTTTGACCATCCAGTATAAACTGTTAACTATGGGAGCAAATGACCTTAGCCCTTTAACGCCAGCTACAAACAGGGCCTTTGTGATGAAGAAATCACATTTTAAAATAACTGCTGAAAGAAAAGTCTGTTTGTAAATCATGTAGTTTATTTACAGTATACTTTGCAGTTTCTTTAGTCAATCACTGTGTGCGTGAAGTGTCAGACAATTTGTTTCTAGTGTGATTTAAAAAAAAGAAGTTGCATCAAACCTGAATACAACAGCGTTGTGAAAGGCATCGAGTGGCATTTGGGACACAAATCTGAGATCTTACAATGTCACAGTAGAAACAACGGTCTCTTACTGGGAGTTAAAAATCACTGTATTTAGTGTAAAACTGATGTAGTCCATTGTGAAAAAGCACTTCAAAAAAAATATCAACGTGCCCTGCAAACAATCACAATTCATGAATCATCCACCCATTCATACTGCATTCATTTACACATTTATTTTCAAGAAATATCTTAAATATTTGAGGAACAAAACAAAAAAAACACTTAGTTGAAACCATAGCAGACATGATTGGTTTTCTATAATGTTCAACTCATGGCTGTACCCTTAATTAAACACATTGTTTTTTCGTACCGGTAGAAATATATGGTTTTCCTGTATAGTGTTATAATGCATATAACCCTCATCCTCCCTGTGAAGGCACATTGCTGTGTAAGCATTTACATGGATGTCGAGGGCCCTGCGTTTAGGTCGATGTACAGTTTAAAAAGCGCTTTTATACTCGTGCAACTTACAAAAGAGGGGGGGGGGGGGGGGGGAAGCACCCAGTCCGAGTAATGAAACCTCACGGCTACCATGACGTACCAAGCTTTTTTAAAACAACAACAACAAAACCAACAAAAGAACATTCTCAGGTTTAGTGGCTCCCTTCCCTGACCATGTTGCTTTAGTAAGGTGTAAAACAAGGTAAAGGGCCTGCGGTTTTGTTTTTGGTGTCCTACTGTGCGGTGTTGGAGAGTCCGTCTTCACTGCTGCGACAGAAGAGCGTTTCTGTTGGCTTTCATCTTCTCCAGGCGCTTTACAAGATGGTTGTTGGTCATTTCCATTTCTTCGATCTTGTCTAGTGCTGTGCGCAGCTAGAAATGCAAAAAGTTGAGTGAGGATTTGGCATCTGGATTGTTTAGTGGTACTACTCTTGTGTCAATTACAAATAAATCACTCTACATAGATGGCAGAGGTTTAGAATTCCAGTTTATGACTTTGTAAATTGAATATGTCATATTTGAGGCCCTGCTTGTACTAATATGTTTTAGTTTTAAAATGCGTAAGTTTTGCTACGGTTACACCTTATGTCCACAGTACCCAGAGGTTTTCGAACACCAAAAACGGAGCGTTTTGAAAACACTGAAGAGGCCATTTTCATTTTAAAACGCTGCTGCTCTGTGTCAGTGTGGATGGGGGAAAATGCAGACATCTGAAAATGGAGGCTGATTGGGGCTTTTCCTCAATATTAAGTACACAAAGTTCAGACTTCGCAAGTTTGATATGGAAAACTCCAGAGGACACGTCGGGTAAATCTTTAAAGGGATTGATGTACTTTATAACCTCCCTCACATCATCCTGGCTATGATGTTTCACTATCTTAACAATAAAAAGAAAACATGATATGAGGAACTGCCTATTTTCATTTTGATATTACCAACTTAACAGACACCAAAAATGTTGAGGCGTCATGTAGCTACATATTTCTATGACTGTCATCTTCAGCGTGTGCATATTTATAACATAATAGCCTATAACATAACTGCCTCCTATCATTTTCATTGAAAAATATGAAACATACCCTGTGGAGCTCAGACCTCCGCATATGCTGCAGCGCATGCCAGAGTGTGTGTGTGGTCATGAAATGTGCGTTTTCAGCGGTGTAGTGTGGATGGAGATCTTTTCAGGAATGCTAGGTGAAACGCCAGTGATTCATTGATTCTTGTATATTCTAAAATGCAGTTTTAAAACTAAAACGTATCAGTGTAAACGGGGCCTGAGTCTGTAGCAGATTGTATTTATTTATTTTATTTCAGTTTTGAGTTCATACCTCCCTCTGAAGTTTCCTCTTCTCAGCTTTCAGTTCATCTTCTATCTTTTCTGCATTATCTGCTGAAGCCTTATATCTGGACACCTGTCCTTCAAGTCTGTTTACCTGCGAGACACACAAGAAAACACTTACACTAATATTCAATTATTATTTTTTAACATCTAAAATAATTTATCACAATTAAATTTATTACATTTTTATATATAAATCAATCCTTTTTTTTTTTACTTTATATTACCTTCAGATATTTTTACATTTTTAAAATTTACAGAAATACTTAATCAGCAAAAAAAAAAATACATATCACAAACTCTTTTAGACACATTTAAAATGTAGATAAATACAAAACGGCTGTTTTAAATTGTAGCATCTGACAATACTACTGTTTTACATATTAATGTATCCTTCTTGTGGATCAATGGCAAGACATTTTGGTGTCTGCCTCAATAAATTTACAGAATTATGCATATAACGTATGTATGGTATTTAATATATACATATAAGATATACAAACAAAAACATTATTTTATTTCAAATACCATAACATTAATTAAAAAAAATGTGTGAAAATAGTCAAAATATGGATGAAAGGATGTTCCATGTATATAAATTCAGACTGCTATTTGTTACATTTGCATAAGTAATAATAATAAGCATTAATAATTGTTTTTTTAATGATTATGTACTTCTAAAACACACTTACATTTTGTTCCATCGTTGCCATTTCCTGTTCAGCCTTTGAGAGCTTGAATTTGTATTCACTTATCTGTCTATTGGTGTCCCCTAAAGGTAACAGATGGTGTTAAAGCATGTGTGTACGTGTCTATGGCACATGGATGTTATTGTAGTAGGGCTGCACAATATATTGTTTCAGCATCGATATCGCAATGCGTACATCCACAAAAGTCACATCACAGAATTAGGATTATAGTAAAGTAGACAGTTCAGAACACATAAGATTTGTGGCGTCACTGCAGAGTTTAACCATAATGGAGGAAAATTTTATCAGTTGCATATGATTTTAAGGCCTAAAGAGTTTAAAGCCTTCAGGCACAATAAAGGTTACCATTTGAAACTTTAATAAACAGTAATATTACTCAATTATCTATAAAGACTTTGCAGTACATTTTTTTGCATTTGATTATTAAATTTCTGACCTTGAATGCTATTTTACTATTCTGAAAACCATAAAGTACAGCTTATTTCACCTTTATCTTTGCTCTATTGTAATGATCTATGCTTGTAGTTTGTTTAATTACATTTTATGAATGATTCACTCCCCTACAGAATCATAAAAATCTATCTTAAGTAATCAGTTCTTTCCAAAGTGCACTATTCATGTCATCTTATAAAATTGTATATATCGTAATATACAGTCAAGCCAGTACATTGACTTAAATTTACTTTTATTCAACCAGCATGTTCTTGTTTTTTTTTTTTTTTTTTTTTTTTTTACAGTAAATGACATAGGCATCTCCCAAAACATAATAAGACCATATACAAGATGCATCATTGTGGAAAAAATAGATTTCTCAGGTTTTATTTACCTTTGAACAAAAAGTGGTAGTCAGAATTTGCCATGGGTATGAATAATTTCGGGCTTGACTGTATATTGCAATGTCTGATTTTTCCACCATTGTGCAGCCCTATATTGTAATGTAATGTCTGTGTTTGTATGTCGTCAGTGGTCATACTCTGCATCTCGATGAAATGTAGGTCAGTGCCGTTCTCCATTCGCTCTCCTTCTGTGTAAACACTGTCGATCTTTGCATGCTTTTGCCTTTCTTCCTCCAGCTGCATCTTCAGTTTTCTGATCTAAAAGTGCAGAGATGTGTTACTTCAACTGTTCTATGCCAATAATCCAGTTTCAGTTGCTTCATAAATGATCATACCTGAGACAAAAGTTCATCCTTTTCATCCGCAAGCTTTCGTAGTCTTACATCTAGATGTATGAAGATAAAAATCAAACATTACCATGACATTTTTATAATAATGCAGATATTCTTGATATTACAGTATATATTCATTATTAGTAGCATATTGACAGTAATCCCTACTTTTTAATGAACAGTCCCTACTCGAATCAATGATTTATAAACGACTGATTAATTGTTAAATAATATTCCTTTAAATTGGTTGTACTCTGACTGGGTCAGTTGGCATTTCTCTGTGGAGTTTGCATGTTCTCCCCGTGTTCACGTGGGTTTTCTCGGGGTGCTCCGGTTTTCCGCACAAGTCCAAAAACAAGGTATAGGTGAATTGTCAATGTGTGTGTATGGATGTTTCCCAGTGATGGGTTGCAGCCGAAAGGGCATCCGCTACGTAAAACATGCTGGATAAGTTGGCAGTTCATTCCACTGTGGCGACCCCAGATTAATAAAGGGATGAAGCCGAAAAGAAAATGAATGAATGAACGATTGGTTGTACTGTGTTGTACTGCATCCATTGTGGACAGCATTATCAGGTCTTTAAATATTGAATAGATAGAAATGGATTAGCAGGTCATGCAACTAAACTGGTATGTTTATAGCTTATGAGCATGTAATATATAAATATTAAAGTTTTATCCTCGTGAGGTATGTAATTACCAATGAAGTGGGTTAATAACTAAATATAGGTTTCACACATCATGAATATTAATGTGGTATAATTGGACCTAGGATGGGGTATCGAGGTGAATACTTTTTAGGCACCGGCCAAATTGTCTCGATACTAACAAATATTGAAAAATGTCTTGTCAATTGATACCAAATTTCGATACCTATATGGATAAATCATGCGTGTTAGTGAACCAGGTGTGTATGATGGCAAATCTATGACAAAATAACTGAACTGAAATAAATAAACTGATGCTGGCACACAAGGTGAATTACTTCTGCGAGAAGATACAATCTATACAAAAACAAAAACAAAGTTTGTTCGAGCAAAACCCCCACACATCTCAGGTGTGTGTGTGTGTGTGTGTGTGTGTGTGTGTGTGTGTGTGCAACACAACCCCTTATGAGCAAGGATGCATCTCTCAGCTCACAATACATCTCCTTTCACTTGCTGAGATAATTTTGCTTTCGTTTTTGCCAACTGTGCAGCTGATGGTGATCGAAAAATATTCCATCAGATTGCTCTGTACCAGCATTTGATTGATCAGAAGATTTAATGAGTAACTAAAGTATAAGGTCAAAAAACAGTTTGCCAGAAGTGACAAACAAAGATTTGAATGCTTATATCTTTTAAATGTGAATTTTGTCATGGTTTTGGATATACGATTTACATATTGATACCAAAATCTAAAAGAATAACTTTAATTTCACTAGGACTTTAAGGTTCATGAATTATCAAATGGTTACTTTAAAGAAGAATCAATCAAAAATTGTCATCATTAGATCAGAGACTCACCCAAAGGTCCATCTCCAGCTGACTCCAGCACCTGCGCTGCCTCTTGTGTCACCACAGTGATGCCTGACGTAGGCGACTCGTGACTGACATCTCCGTTTGGTGTGTCCTCGGGTATGATGACCAGCCCGTGTTTCTGTGAGAGACGGGTGACAGCCATTTTTCAGTGACATTCCCCATGCACACAATGCAGGAATGCTGCCACATAATTACACTTATTTTTTAAGTCAAATGATGCTTTGTAATGGTTTCATTTACTGTGTAATATATCAGTGCATTTATAAAACCTACAAATGTCTTAAGCTGTGTTCCAAATGGCACACTATGCACACTCAACAGCAGAGTATATGTATGTGGTCTCATCCCAAATGGAACACTAATGTTTTTTTTACTAAGCAGAAATTCAAACCGTTTCCCTGATGACGTTTGACGGTTGACAAATCAGTGAAATAAATGACCAAAGTACCAAATAATACCTGCCATGAGTATAACCGCATTCACCATCGGGAGGCGCTATAATCACTCTTGTTGGAGAATTTTGCTTTCATTATCTGCTTTGCTTTCGTTATTTCTCCACCCCTTCTGCTACGTGAGCAAAGCTGCAGTCGTTGAGTGCGTGACGTGTCCATCACTCCACACCATTTTACTGGTTGACTGAGTGCATCATCCAAGTAATTGAAGTGCACTTATTATTTTTAGAGTTTTCAGTGTGAACGCACTACTTACACTATTTATACTACAAAATGGTGTAGAATAGTGCATAAGTATGCGATTTGGGACGCAGCTTTAGACTCCCACAAAAGAGATTGATTCTGTCTAACAGAGAACACAGATTCAGACCAGGCTAAATACATTTATTTAAAACCAAACCTCTAACGTCAAAAGTTCTAGGAACTGTGCACAAAAGTTATGTGTTTACGTTTGCTTTACAACACAGGGAAGCTGTAGTGTTCTAAAAAAAAAAAGAAGTGATTGGCCAATCATGGTGCGCTGAGTCATATGGCCAATCAGAGCACTCTGGCTTATTAGGAAGGAGAAATTTTGAAGAAACCAGAATGTTTTACACAGGCTGAAAGCATGAGATGCTGAAATAATGTATGGTATGTAAAACAAACAAATAAACAAACATGCTAGCCTATTTCACTGCACCCAAAAATACAAAATATTGCTATTTTAAAATAGCATCATATGGCCTCTTTAAGATGCATAGAGCAGAACTGCAAGTGTCTATAGAGATGGCAATCCCATACTATACTGCAATATGCTCAGTAGAAAAATATACACACACACATACACTACGGCCAATTTAGCTTATTCAATTTACCTATAGTGCATGTCTTTGGACTTGTGGGGGAAACCGGAGCACCCTGTGGAAACCCACGCAAACACAAGGAGAACATGCAGACTCAACACAGAAATGCCAACTGACCCAGCCGGGGCTCGAACCAGCGACCTTCTTGCTGCGAGGCGATCATGCTACTCACTGTGCCACTGTGACGCTCAATATAAATATAATGCATGATAAAAAAACTAAAAACTTTAACACTGAATATAATAGACAAACGTTGCATCATGCATGGCTTGTGGAATGCAGATGAAACTGGTACTGCACAAATAACAGGCCATATGATCAGCAAGTCAAATAGTTTACTAATGTTTGGTTTATGAAGCTTTCATCCCGTGCACGAGCACTTAAAGGACGTACCTCTCCCATTCGGCTTTTCCCCTTGAGGTCAGCCAGCTCATCCCTGAGCTCATCTCTCTCAATCCTAATGCAATCAAAGTATTCTTTCTGTCTCTCTAAGGCCTGGCCACACGCAGGGCAGGAAAAGAGAGAGGAGTGAAGAGAACAGTAGGCAAAGAAACAGCAGCAAACACACACAATGAAAAACACTGCAGTTAGGGCTGGGCAATATACTTAGCTAGCTAAATAAATAGTGCATTCATGTTTTTATTTATTAAGCTAGCTTTTTATATAAGCAGCATTTAATAATTAGAAGATAAATGAAATGTACAGTTAGTATGATCACTAACTTTAACTGTTTAATAAAGTACAGGTCATGTTAAGTTACTTTATATTTGCACATTTATTTTATCTAATATTTCATTTTTTTATTATTTGGTGACAATATTTTGCAAATTAGATGCATTTAATGTATATGAATAATGTATACTATATGTAAAAATGTCTATGCAAATTAAAATTCTGTAAGTTTTAAATTGATTCATTAAAATCAACCATGCTGATTGAAAAAGTATGAGCAATGAAACTAATCTAATGATGTGATCTTAAAAAATAATACTACTAATAATAAATAAAATCATGACTAACTGTCACAAATATTTCATATATTGCTGCCCAGCCATATAGTCACAGATAACAGGATGACAATAGGACCAAGTTGGCAGATGAACAGGAAGTGAAGGAGTGAGCAAATTTAGCTTGTGTTTATGTATCTTCAACAGTTATTTCGTTTCATGCAGACATGAGTACATAAAAAAAAACTTTTTTTTTTTTCAAACTGGGTGTTAAACATTTGTATGCATCATGCACACAGCTGAGTTTTATGGGATACCAGCAGAGGGCAGCATGCATTTACAATTACAGAAACTGCCAAATTCTGTGGTGACTGCTTTGCAAATTATGTTAATAAATCTACTTGTACACAAATCATTTAATTAAACTGAAAAATGTTGGGAAACTGGTTTTACTCAGAATTTAAATGTCTTTTTTTTAAGAGTTTAGGCTGAATTTTTTTAGGACAAGTCAAAAAATGCCTACATTTTTATATACACATGCACATTTTAGTACACATTAACGCTTTTAAAAAAGTATTTTTGAGTGTTGTGTTTTAATGACAACCTATGGGCAAATGTTCAACCATGCGGTTACGATGCTAGTTAAAGTGTTAACAATAGAGTAATTATATACTGTACATAACATCACTTTTGACTATGTTTACATGAACATCAGTAATGGAATTATTTGCCCTAATCTGATTAAGACAATAATATGATTAAGATGTTTCCATGAGTTACTTTTTGAATGTTCCTTTCATGATCCTGTTTTACATGTTATAGCACATAGATCGATTAACGATTCATTGCGTCATCTCACCATCCATGTTTCCTCCACAGTTTCAAGTAATTTTGTGTTTCATTTTGAATTTTTCAGCTTTAACTGCAGTTTGGCACTTTCATTCAGGAACATTTCATTCATGCCCCCTGAGACAAACTGAGCTACTGGATGAAAGAACGAATTAAGGACTGCTGGAAGAGTGTTGTTTTAATGGAATTTGATATTGCACACCGAATGGGAGAAAAAAAACAAACTCCACATTTCATAGCTTGTGTGTCTGTGGTCCTTTACTGACTTGATAGGTGCAGAGAATGTCAAACAGCAGTGTGTATGAAATATCCAGTCGCAATATGCAGAGAAAAGTCCTACATGACAGTAATAGTTTGAATGCGGTGTTTACATGTCTGTACTGCACTTCAATAATGCCACTAAAATTGGCATATTCATGTCTTAATTCCATTTCTGTTTAGTTTGATTATGACCTTAATTGAATTACATTTACCAAAAATCGCTGTTTACATGGTAAACTCTTAATCAAAGTATTGTCTTAATCATATTTAAATCGGATTATTGGTGTCCATGTAAACATACTCATTGTTTGTAAAGAAATCAGACATTAAATAGATGACAAAGAGATGCATAAACAGTTTAAGTAATCTGTGTTTCCACCCTCAATCCAAACCGCATCTCATTCTCCATCCTACCCCAATCTTTTTGTCCTTCCAGTTAACAGTTTCCTGCAGGTCAAACACCTCTCTCGTGAGGGTATCTAGCTTTTGCTGAATTGTCTGGTTCTCCTGGGGTTTGCGATTAATAAAGCAGAAGAGGAAAACAAAGAGCAGAGATTCAAAACAGACAAAACAAAGAAGAAATGATGGAAGATACAGGGACATGTGAAGGAAGAAAACAGGAGGATCTCACGAGAGTGAATGATATAAAGACTGAACTTCATCCATGAAGAATGAAACAAACAGCACTTTCACTCATAAAGATGATTTTGAATAATCTTTAACTTGATTATTCTGCAAAAGCTTTTAAAACAGAGAGTCTACTGTCAATTTTTCTGGTGAGTCGATAACATAATTTTTGTTCTGGCTCTACCTCAATGAGTTCATCTCTCTGACGGATGCCCTCTTTCAGCTCTTCTTGTTTGTGCTGTAGGACTGTACATGTGTGCTTCTGTCGCTCTAACTCCTGTCGATCACAAAAACAACAACAGATTCACATCGTCTATTAAATACAGTGGGGGAAATAGGTAATGAACACGTTACCATTTTTCTCAGAAAACATGTTTCTAAAGGTGCCGTTGACTTTTCAACAGATGTTGGTAACAACCAAAGAAATCCATATATGCAAAGAAAACAAATCTAACTAGTTTACGAACGAAGTTATGTGTAATAAAATGAACTGAAACAGAGAAAAATAAAGAACACATAAAGAAAGTGATGTGCAGAAAGGCAGTGAAAGCCCAGACAGCAGCTGAAATCTCTCAGTAGTTCTTCAGCAGGGGTGTCCAAACTCGGTCCTGGAGGGCCGGTGTCCTGGAGAGTTTAGCTCCAACCCTAATCAAACACACCTGAACCAGCTTATCAAGCTTATACTAGATATACTACAAATAACCTGGCAGGTGTGTTGATGCAAGTTGCAGCTAAACTTTCCAGGACACCGGCACTCCAGGCGAGTTTGGACATCCCTGTTCTTCAGCCACCCTCTGCCCTTCTTCATTGGACATTACAGCAAGACAAAACACAGCCAAGAAAACTCTCAAATGCTTTCAAACAAAGACAATTAAGCTGTAGAATGGCCTAGCCAATCACCTGACTTGAATCCAATAGTAAATACTAAATAAATATCAGATTTGATAGACAAGACCCACAGAACCATCAAGATTTTTACACTGTTGAAGTCTGTGAAAAACTCACACCTGAGCAATTCATTCTTCATATGAGAGGCGTCTTTAGGCTGCCATCACCAAAAAGCCATTTATATAAAGTATTAAATACATTTCAGTAGTCCAGTACTTTCTCATTGTTTCATTTCATTGTTATTACAAATAACTAATTTGTCAGATTTTTTTTGTTTTGTTTTATTTTTATGTTTGGGGTTTTTACCAAAATCTGGTTCAATTCCATGTCAACAGCTTCTTTAGAAATATTATTCCCAGAACAAAAACATGACGTGTTCAATACTTATTTTCCCCACTTTATATCAGAAATTTTCTTGCATTTCTGATCAGTTGGCTCTAATCATTGTGGTAATAACAAGATAGACCATACAATGCTCCCTTTATTGGATTAATCATCTCAAAATGAAAACATAAAACATAAGCACCTTTGATTTGTCCTCTGTTTCCCTGCGCAGCTCGGACATTTGCTCTTCCATCTCCTCAATGACATCTTTGAGCGTGTCCACTTGGTAAATGAGGTTTGCTTTTTCATTGTCTAACTGGGCATTGGAAACCATGGCCTTCTTGTACTTCTCCTCCACTTCTGATAGTGATTCCTGATGAAGAAGAGGAAATATCCTTACTCTGAAAAGCATTAGAGGAGCTTAATCTGCTACAAAATCACTACAAAACTTGGCAGGCAAAAAACAAACACACTGACCACTGCATTAAAGATTAGATAAAAATGTCAAGTGTAGGTAAAAACTGAAGAAGTAAAAGTGTAATCCATCCAAATCTATAGACATTTTTAAAGTAAACATAAGGTCAAAATTGTTAATACACGTTCCTGGACTTAAGTGTGCTTTTATAATATAAGGCTTGTCTGTACGATACTTTCTAAATAGGAAATAACTTGCTCCTCCTGTTCCTTTGCTCCAATCACCTGTTCTGTACATCACCGTTCAAAGGTTGAGGCTGATAAGATTCTGAAGGAGATTTCTGGAAGCTAAATTTATTCAATGAAAACCAGAAAAAAGGAAATATCATTATAGCTTGAAACAACTTCTATTAAATACAGTATATATAATTTTTCCTGTGATGGTTGAGCCATCTTCACTTAATTTGGTGCTCTAGCATAGTGATTTTCAAGCTTTAACAATGACCTGTTTTTTCATGTTGTCTTGAACCATATATAAAATGATTTACATTAAATCAAGCTTATATAGATTCTATATACTGACTCTTGAGGCCAAACACATGGGAGCAAGGCTAGAAAGGATAAAATGAGGGTTGTGGTTGTGTGTTGATGCCATTTGCCCCTTTAAACTATACCCTGGTAACCATTTTTCTTAAGTCTTGCAGCCGAGGATGAGAACCTGAGCTCTAGAAACATTATTATACTATATTATATAAATATATTATATTATGTACAATATTATATTTAAAACAGCTTAATATGTGTGTGTAGACTATGATGCTTATTAGACAGAGTCTTGATGAATAGAGTTAAACATTTTACATAACATTATAATTGTCTTTACTTTCACTTTTGACCAATTTGATTCATCTGTGCTTCGAAAGAATTTATTTCTTAAAAATCTTACTGAGTAATTGCTTTATTTATTTATTTTTTTCGTTTTTTTTGAAGATATAAACACAAATATTTGCATTCTTTATTCTTAAAAAAATTTTGAAATAAAGAAATATAAAGCTGTTACTCAATGAGTGTAGATCATGAATTATTCTGTTTATAAAATTAAAGCACCAGTGCGTATTTCACTTTTAAACATCTTACATACCACAAACCTTTAGTAGCATGTGTTCAAGGGATAGTTCATCCACAAATGAAACTTGTAATAATTTACTCACTGAATAAATACATTTGATACAATAATTTGAACACAACAAATACATTTTGAAGAGGATATTGGAACCAGTAGCCATTGACTTCCATAGTATATATTTTTTTCTATGGATGCCGGTGTCTACTGGTTTTTAACATATGTTCAACAAAAAAAGGAATCCCATAAAAGTTTGGGAAAACTTAAGCCAGGGGTGCCCAAACTTGGTCCTGGAGGGCCCTTGTCCTGCAAAGTTTAGTTCTAACCCCAATCAGACACAACTAAGCTAGCTAATTAAGCTCTTACTAGGCTTTCTAGAAACATCCTTGCAAGTGTGTTAAGGCAAGTTGGACCTTAAATCTGCAGGACACCGGCCCTCCAAGACTAAGTTTGGACACCCCTGACTTAAGCGGTCAGTACATGTTAATTTTTGTGTAAACTACCCCCTTACAGCGATTAATTTTCAATGTATAAAAGCCTTCACATTTAATATCTGGTTACACTTGGAAATACATCAAATTCTATAATAACCCCTGTCTGCTCAATCATGATCAGTTTTTTCACAGGGTTTCAGTGATTTCAGGATAATAAACACTATACAATATCTTCAGCTATTTGTAACCCAGTCTTTGGCCTATTATATTGAAAGAAATATTGTAATTGTATGAAAAAACAGAACTACAGAAACAGATTAGAAAAAGGGGTAAAATATTGCACTTTTACCAAACAGTAATATAAGCAGAGCCTTTTTTAATCTTACTGACCACAAACATTTAAATGGCCACAATCTTACTGACCACAAACTTCTTTTGAGTTATTCTTTCTTTCTTTCTTTCTTTCTTTCTTTCTTTCTTTCT
>CAIGQZ010001236.1:815263-855821 GCA_903798205.1 Danio tinwini
TCTTTCTTTCTTTCTTTCTTTCTTTCTTTCTTTCCAACTCTTCCTTTATTTCTTCAACTATTTCTTACTTTATTCAACTCTTTATTTAACCCTTTCTGCCTTCATTAAACTCTTTCTTCAACTCGTTCTTTCTTTATTCAGCTTACTTTCTTTATTCAACTCTTTCTTTCTTCAACTCCTTTATTTATTCAACAGTTTTTTAACTCTTTTTTTATTCAACTCTTTCTTTTTTCATCTCTTTTTCTTTATTTAACTGTCTTTATTCAACTCTTTTCTTCTTTATTCAACTTTTTCTTTATTAAACTTTCTTTTTCTATTCAAACTTTCTTCAACACTTCCTTTCGTTCTTTATTAGACTGTTTCTTTCTTTATTCAACTAATTCTTTCTTTTTCTTTCTTTCTTCAACTCTTTCTTTTTCTCTTTCTTCAACTCTTTCTTTCTTTCTTTCCTTCTCTTTCTTTCTTCAACTCTTTCTTTCTTTCTTAAAGATGTATTATGTCATGTCTTTATTATTGTGAAAGTGATCTCCAGCTTTCAAATATAAACTGCACAAACACTGAAACTTATCACACAGTTACATCTGAAACTTCCTGGTTAAAGTTGTGTGTCTGCATTCTCCATCTTCTTCAGCAGCAGTTGGGATAGAGGCAGAAGACATCCATGTGACTGGCTCTTTGGAGCAATTATTTCTTGAGAAAACACAAACGGAGGGCTAAACGTGACTGTAAAGAGCTAATGTAGTAAGTGAAAGACTCATGCAAGACTCATGCTTTTAGACTAAAGAATGCTAAGAGCCTGGTGTGTTAGTGGAGGAAGAGGGAAGGCATGCATTGAGCTCAGGACCCTCTACCTTTAGCTCTTTAAGACCCTGCATGTATCGGCCCTCTACATCCTGAATCTGGTCCTTTAGATCATAGATGTCCTGTTGAGATGGAGGAATGAATCATGGGAAAAGTTTGGCATTCACTGAAGGTCAGAGCGGTGACCCCTTATCATACATTTTTAAACAAACACAAACAGGGAGACAGAGCTTTCCAAAGGCATTGAAACACAAAGAGGAAAGAAATGAAAGCATAAACAGACAAAAAACAACAACACAAATAATACTGTGAAATGAACACAACTCGATACTCTGAGATCGAATGCATTCAGTAGGAAAGTTTAAAGCTCGATGTTCAGCCAAAATATATTCAAAGGCAGGTAGATTCATCTTGTTTTAAGAAATGCATAAACAATCCATATTAAAGAGAGTTTGTGGTGAATCTGTAAAGCAGCAACACAGCAAAAATGTATTTCTTAGAGTTTGTCTTGTTTATAGCCCAAATATCTAAAGTATAAATCTTAAAGTCAAGAAGCATTTTTAGACAAGTAAATATATGCAGTTTTGTTTTCAGAAATAAGTCATAATTACGTGAGTTTTTCCTTAAACAAGTTAAATAATTAGCCAGTGGGGTAAGTAAAATAACTGAAAACAAGACTATTTTACTTTATTTGATTTATTATTTCTGAAAATAAACTATATTTTTACTTGTCTAGAAAATGTGTCTTGTTTTAAAAGATCTTAGATATTTGGACTAAAAACAAGACAAAAACTCTTGAGTACGAAAAGCTTTTTTGCAGTGAAAGCCAATAAATGTAGTGTAATTACCCTTAATTCGCTAATAGAAGCCTCTGAATCCATAATGACACTTCCAGCATCTCCACTGCCTCTTCTGGAAGAGCTGCCTCCTAATGACGCCACAGCAGCAGCGGAGAGAGCCGGTGTAGCACATCGAGAGGACGGCTGGAGGATACAGAGCAAACAATCAATAAAAGCAGTTTAACAACCCTAAGACCTACTGGGCAAATAAATGTGAATATATTTATACAGTTGAAGTCAAAATTATTAGCCCTTTTTCAAATATTTCCCAAAGGGATGTTTCACAGTATTTCCTACATTTTCTTCAGAAGACAGTTTTATTTGTTTTAATTTGCCTAGAATAAATATATGAATATATTTTACTTTTTTTTTTTTTTTTACATTTTAAGGTCACTATTATTAGCCCCTTAAGCAATTTTATTTTTCAATTGTCTACAGAACAAACCATCGTTATACAATGACTTGCTTAATTATCCTACCTTGCCAAGTTAACCTAATTAATGTAGTTAAGACTTTAAATGTCACTTTAAGCTGAAACCTAGCATTTTGAAAAATATCTAGTAAAATATTATTCACTGTCATCATGGCAATGTTATTGGCATGTTATTGGAAATTAGTTATTAAAACTATTATGTTTAGAATTTGTTGAAAAAAATATTTCTGTTAAACAGAAATCTGAGAAAAAATATACAGGGTGCTAATAATTCAGGGGGGCTAATAATTATGACTTCAACTGTAAGTGTGGTTCAAGAGTCCAGAAACATTTTTGTAATGTTGTTTTTTGATATTTAAAGGTTTATGAACCCCCCTTTTCAATTTAGGTCTACAACAGAATTTGTAATAAAAAAAGCCTTTACTTTAATGGGCAAGAATTGCTGTGAACAGACGGTAGGGAAGTCGGTGTGACGGGGCAAAGCAGGAGAGAAAGAGGAGAGCGAGCAGACAAAAATGCAGAGGTAGAACGTAAGGAAATACATGATTTTTATATTTAAATAGTGCTTATTTAAAAATTTAGACAAACATATAGGGTAAATAGCCTTTATGTTTGTAGCCTTTACACCTTTAGGTAAATTGGGAAACTTTTCTTTGGCAATCTCAATGGTAAAAAGTGCCCCAATTAACCTGAATTCACCCTACATATTGTGAAGGGACAAAAATATCCATAGGCACTGAAGTGTTTGAAACTCTTCTCATAGGATAAGAAAATGCATAAATAATAACAAGACACTATAACAGCATCAAATTGCATTTCTATGCTACAACATACCAGTGGCACCACCCAATATAATTTTAACCTCAGAACAGGAAAATAGAGGGGAAAGCTCAAAACTAACCAGATGTCCAATTCAATTAAAGCTAACAGATGCTAATGTTGTTTTAATTGAAGGTCAATACATAACTCTTAAAAATCTCAGAGTAGTTAATGATACTTTGAAAGGAATTAATTGCGTATTAAGCCTAAACTGCAAAAAAGTCAGTACTAGGGCTGGGCGATAAAATCAGTATCTGTATAAAAGTTTGGTATGAAGTTTCGGTACGAAGGCTATAGTTTTATTAAAATGTGGCTGCTGAGCACGCGCCTCGGAAGCAATGCCAATAAGCTTAAGGTGCAAGTTTGTCATTTCGAATGGAGAAGCGCAACTTGCAAGTAGCGAATATGGGAGTGACGCGCATATGTTGTGCAAGGAGCCCACACGTGACACGCGCGCATATTCCAGGTACACCTAGTTGAACCAACTTCTGCGACTGCCATGAGCGCACCGCGATTTATGTAAGTAGAACTAACCAATTTGCTTCACACTTTGTATGGATTATACTGTACACATTTCAGTAGCAGTAGACTAATTAAGACAAACACAGAGTTTCCAAACACTGCAGCGCTTTTTATTTTTCTCCATAAACTTGTATCGGAGCTGCGGCAATGGTTTGTACGTTGGTCATCCTCTGAGAACACAGTTAATGGTTGCCTAGTTACGACAGACGCCAGGGGAGCGCGAGCGCAAAGCGCATTGAAAATGGTGAAGGAAACCACACTCCCGCTTGTCACTTCAGGTCAGAATAACAATGCACGCAAAAAAACCACTGCCGTATAGCAGCAGTGAGGAGATTGTAAATAAAAAAGGATGTAAGGATGTTGCCAGAGTGGCTTTTTGGTTTCTTTTCTTGTGCATCCCAGCCACTAGCACCACATCTGAAAGATTGTTTAGCAGAGGGGTAATGTAGTCATTCAACTTCACTATTTGTAATGTTGCAATATGTATTTGAATAATTATGGTCGGTTCCTTTACTTGAAAGCTCAGATTTTATCATAATTTATGTTGTTGACAGTTTGAGATTTACTGTATCATTATTATTGCCAACTTAAAGTTGGCTTTGATTGTTCAGTGTTGTTTACACATTACCATTGCACACACTTTGTAACAATTTATTTATCAAGTTTAAGAGTCTCTTTAACACTTATGTTTATTTTATTATAAAGAGATCAGATATTTTGATAAAATATTTTAGTTTTTGACCATTAAAACTATTTGCCTTGGTAATGGTAAATTAAAATAAAGTGGTTAAAAAAATTCTAATATTCCTAAATGGATTGTTAAAAATATTCAATAATTATCGATATCGAATGATATGAAAAATGATATTGAGATAATTTTTTTTGCAATATCGCCCAGTTCTAGATGGTACATCACTCAAGGTGGTACTAAAGGTTGACTAAAATCAACTGACTGAATGACAAATTTTTTCCACTTGAGATGAACAAAACTTTATTTGGGGCTCAATTATGGCTCAATTAGGGGTCAGAATATAATCTGCAAGGATAAATTGAAATTAATCTCTCTTCCTCTTACCCGGCTGTAGTCTGTAAACTGCTTGTCACTTTTCTCATCGAGCTGAAAAAAACAAAGAAAACACTATTAGAGTCGGGGGTTACAAAAAAGTAATATATACTCAACAAAATTTGAATGGCCATTAAATGAGTTTTGTCTTCATCCTAAACTAGGAAAAAAGAAAAAGGTTAGTGGGATGTGATTTGCTATCATTCCAGCAGCTGGCTTAAGCACACATTATGCCACATAACCCATACAATTTAACCAAAAAGAATCCTTCAATATACAGACCAGTTACACATACACATAACACACACAATAGTGCTAATGGTTAGATTTTCGCATACACATTTTTGGGGTTAAAACAGTCCAGATTCACTTGTAGCTGAAATAAAACAAATATGTAAAATGTGAAAAATTTCAAACAATCATAATGAAGCATAAATGGTCATTAAAAAAACTAATAAAAACAGTCACCTAATGTCAATCCTTTTCAGGAACTTTTACACAGTATCAAGCCATGCAGTAGTAAAGGACCTTTATAACCAAACTATAACTGTCTAGTACACTTGGGTGCATGTTTGACATCGGTTAATACTTCATGCATGTCTTGACTTACACTGTCCAGGTCTGGGATGCTCAGATCATCAAGATCAGAGACAACACTGCCTCTGCGATTAGAGCGGCTGAAATAATCAGCAGCCGTTTCGGAGATATCAGAGAAATCAGACAACTACATAGTACACACAGACAGGGAAATGAAAAAGGTGTTTTTTATTAATTATATATTATTGTTTTAATGAAAACCGAATATGTGGTTGTGTTGTCTAAACTCTAAACATGCAGTCAATTTCTATTCTGGCTCACCACACTATCCCTTCTCCCACGTCGACTCTGGGACACAGTACTGGCTGAATCATCATCAGAAGATGACTACAAAGTTTACAAAACAGTAAAAAAGGAAGAAAAACTCATTGCACAGGAAGAAAACCAAAATCCATCTGTCAAAACTGTTAAGCAGAACACGCTAACATTTCAAGGAAAATGTCATTGTTTTAATTGCACTCCATTTGAATTAGTGACAAGTCATCAAACAAGGTCTGCTGAAGATGTTTTGACAAATGCACCACAAGAAAAACAAAGCATTCCTGCTCCACCTTCAGGAAACAAACTATCAAAACAGTTTACATTCTGTCAGATTATGCAGTGAAAAGTACATTTTAAAACAATTCTGGACATACTACATTCAACATGCTGTCCTTATCCTTTGACCCAGATGCTCTCTGATCAATCATAGGCCAAAAACAAATCACAAAAAAATCATTCATAAATTAACAGGTGCAACCACAAGCAACAGCTTCTAGGTACTTACAAGTACCTGTAGTCATATAGCAGACACTCTCATCCAAAGTAACTTACAAAGAGGAAGGCATCAAGTGATTCATCATAAGGAGACAGTACTCACACCAATTGCTAATAATACAAAGCTTCTGACTTTAGAAAAATACAAGTTTGGGGGGGGATTGACCTCCCTAATTAATGCTTGAACCCTCCCGAAGGACATCAAAACAACATGTACGTATTTTAAATAATAATAATAGTAATAATTAAAATAATAGATAATATAAACGGTCCCACTTTATAATAAGTGTCGCTTATACCTGTGTACTTACACGGTAACTAGATGTGTAAGTAGTCTGTAACTACAGTGTATGTACACACTGGTACATAGTATTTACTTGTGTAATAATGGTGTAACTACAGTCATGTAACAACACACAATAGTAAAAGTTCAAATGTGTAACAAGACATTAATAACACAATCTTTGGTAAACTACCCACTTTAATGTGATTACTTTTTCTACAGTTTACCTTAAAACAACATATAAACATAAGGCATTTTTGTATATTTCTGAACACACTTATACTTTATTGGCAGAAGTTTGCTGTTGTTAAACAGCTGCACAAAGGCTTAGGTTTTATATTTTACACAGTAATTTGTGACCATTTTACAATTTATATTGAGTGTACAGTTCCTGATGATTTACCCTGTAATTACACTGGTATCACAAGGTGAAACCTTCTAATGCAGCATTAGTTCTGCCATTCTTATTTTAATAAGGTGTTCAGAAGTACAGTACATGGTATGCAAACAGGTGTGGAAGTGGGAAAACACCTGCAAGTATATTGTTGTTACATAATGCACTTATGTAGTTCTTGTTACAGATGTGTACTTTTTTTAGTGTTGTTACCAATGTTCTGTTACACATTTAAACTTACACATACTATTTAGTGTGTTGTTACATGTGTGTAGTTACACCAGTATTACACAAGTAAATACTATGTACCAGTGTGTACATACACTGTAGTTACATACTACTTACACATCCAGTTACCGTGTAAGTTCACAGGTATAAGCGACACTTAATATAAAGTGGGACCAAAAAGACACATTTGACCACCCCTATAATGGTTCATACCATTGTGAATGCATAATCACACCAGTCAGTCTATGCAAGAAAAAAATCATTCAACAGTCTAAAACAGCAAATCTAGAGCACCGATGGAAACATAAGTATTCACAAGACTTTTCTTGTTTGTTTCTACATATAGCCTGAAAGTAAAGTAAAACTAGCTGCATATTTTGTATAGTTTGACCTACAGTAACGTACATAACGTACATAACTAATTAAAGGACATTTTAGGTCAGAATACACTAAATATCCCTCAAAACACTGAAAACTTAAGTGTGTTTTGTTAATAAATGAGATGCAGTTTAAAGAAATGCATACATATGATTCACTGAAGAATTACACACTAATATTACTGAGAAAATTGACCCCCCTGATCGTCAATGTATAATTCGCACCCTGGTGGTTGGTCCACAGAGTGTTAAGTTATACGGTTGGTTGATGGTGGGAAAAAGTCCACCAAAAGGTCAATCACATTCTTGCTTTCTTTATACACATTATTGTTTAAAATTTTAGATTGTCAGTAAAGTTATGTTTTGTATTTTTTAGGGCTGAACAATATATGGTTTCAGCATTGACATCACAATGTGCGCATCTGCAATAGTCACATCACAAGATATGCAATGTTGAGTCTGAATTATAGTTGACCAGGAGCTACAGAAGAGTTTGCAGCTAAGTTTAACCATAATAGAATTAAGGTTTATTTGCATGTGTTTTAAGAACTCTGACTGAGCATTTTAGGAAAGTTTAGAACATTTGGGCACAAAAAAATGATGATGTTTGGAGGTGTAACAATTATTTAGGCATGAGACTACTATAATATAGTAATATAGTATATATAACTGTTTTCAAGGTATACCCCGGTTTTGAAAAGTCAAGGTTTTAAAACTGCCATAATTTTCTTTAATACTGTTCCTACGATGTGTGTAATTTGTTTGTACGTTTTGTTTTTAGTTTTTAAGGACAACAGTATAGTCTCCAGTAGAAAAGATCTCCAAAGATGCCGATTTAAATTGTGAAATAATCTGTGTTTTTGAAACTAATGAAGCCAGCAGAAGTCAATAATTCACTTGAATTATTTAGCCTGACACATTTAATGTTCCAAAATATTTTAAAAGTTTCTCAAAATAAAATATATTGTGTTTTAAATGGAAAAAAGTTTTTTTACCAAGACATTTAAAAAGAACAAATTTTAGAGCAGTAATTACAATACCGTAAAACCTAAATATTTTTATTCAAGGTTATCATACCATCAGAATCTTATACCGCCCCATGCCTAATTTGTAGTATTTAATTATTTATAGAGAATATATATGATTTCTTTTTAAAAAAGTGTTTCTTACCTAGGATTTTTGTCTTCTTTCTAGCCCAAATAATATCTACATTTCAAAGCAAAAACAATATTATTTTACTTACACCATTGGCAGACTAGGTAAAAACAAAACAGTTTGTTTTACTTGATCTACAAATTTTTAGATATTTGAACTAGAAACAAGACAAAGAAACGTAAAAATTTGCATCGTGTATATTCAATTTGTGTCCTTGAATACTGTCAGACTTTCAAGAAAACTGTCAAAAAGAGTTATTTAAACCATCTTGTGAAACTGTATTCATACCGCAATATTTATCGCAGAAAAATAAAATATTGCAATATCAGATTTTTCCAATATCGTGCAGCCCTAGAACCATTTTTTACTATATTTTAATAATATTTATGCATAAAATACAAATAAATAAATAAATAAAATCTCACTACAAAACTTTTAGCAGCGGTGTAGGTCTCAGTTCCTTCTTCACTGTAGGATTTTGAAGTGTTTATTTTCACAACCCTTAAGTTCAATCCCTTAGAAATGCAATGGCACACCTCTCCTCAACATGCCACGCAATTTGAAATGTCATTCATGATCGAAGTACAAACAATAAAGGATAAGTTACACACTGAACTTCAACAACTGCAGTTAGACTAAAGGGAGCATCTGCTTTCCAAAAGACATATTGCCTGAATGAATGCATAATTCAGAAAAACAGAATCAACACTGGCATGCGCAGCTGCCATGTTACATGCTGCAGCTCTGGACACATGCGACGCTCACCACAGGGCTACTGCGGGTTGAACTGGCACCAGAGGAATACCAGCTGCATTCAGAGGGCTGTGGGAAACAACATTAACCACTGAGCTAACACTGCTCCACGCATAAGATATCATTATTATTATTACTACTAGGGATGTAATAATAGTAATGTAATAATATCGGAGTGTTTGATAAATCAATTGATAACTGTTGATAATTGATAACTAAAAATTTAGATATACCTTTGCAATAATATGATGATTTAATTTATGTCATGGCATAAAAATGTACACACATTTTATAAATATCACTATTCTATTCTGTTTATAACAATAAAAAAGACACCAACAGCACTAAAACATAAAATAAGACAAAATAAGACATAAAATCTAAAATAGTACAATTAAGGTTTAACTTTTGATAAAACGTCTACCATTTGTAACTTCAATTAAAAATATTTCCTTTAAAGTCTCTCCAGATCATTGTTTGAGGACATTAAATATAAGGCATTTCACAAGCATACATTTAAGTTTGTTTGCTATTGCAATATTGACATTTTGGAGGAACTTCTACTTTGAGTAAATGTCCACGAGTAAGTCTCATGTGTTTAATACGGCATCTTGTGCAAACAACCTCATCATGTCTTGAGTTAAAAGAATAGTTTGATTTTGTAACTACTAAAGGATTTAGAAAAGTTTTTTTTAATATGATGAGTTGATTGTGAGCATGCAGTTACTTGCTTGTCTACCAGAGTGCTAGCAGTAAGATGAGATCAGTAAACCGCTCATTCTTAAGCTGATTTTTGACCTGAATGGTGGTTTACTGTTTTGTATTGCTGACTTACAATATCTGTAAGAAAGTTAATTATTAGCAAACAGTAGTCTAGTGTATGCAGCAGCCTCTGTAGCCCTAAAAAGCATCCCCCAAGTCCTAATAACCATTTAAAATGTCAAATTTGCACTGTAAAAGCACTTCTTTACAATATCTTCCCCATGCAGCATAACTCAGGTCCTAGTGTCTGCCCCATAAAAATACTGTATTTATTGAGGGGCTACTGAATAAAGTGTTAATAAATAGGTTTGTAAACACTAATAAGAATTCAAATCAAATACCAAGTTTTGTTGTTATAGTTCTATTTAGGAATTAAGGATTCAATGTGTAATAAATGCACAAATGAAATTTGATTTGATTTAATGGTTAGAAGCAAAAGTTTGTCATAAATAATAATCATAAACTAGACACTTGAAAAATAAAAATTTGCCTAAAATCAAATGGAGAAAAAATGAAAAAGTAAAAAAATATCAGATATAGGCAAAAAATTCTAAATCGTGCATCCCTGATTATTTTAGCACACACTGATGCATTACTTACAGCTTTGGAACTATATGAGCCATACAGACCATCATCACATATGGAGGCCTGTAAATACAGATCTTGCCATTTTTAAATGAACAGATGTCAAAGGGGCTTATAAAACAACTTGTGATCCGTGGGGTTTAATCACATATGATGAAAATCAGACTAACCACACTATAGCTGCGCGTCAGACCTGCAGAACTGCTGCTGGATGGAGCCTGAGAGAGTCAAACAATAAGCAATAGCTGTCAGATATTGCCACTAAACCACTGAATTAAACTGATGATCGCTTTTAAAACTGATATAAGAGCCTACACTGGTGTCAAAACCTTGACAAGACAAATTAACTTCTTACATTTCAAATCGTAATTAGCAAGTTCAAATTTGCTAGTGTTAAAAATTCAGAAAGGAAGCTGACAAACCCGTGGTGTATAAGTAGAGGCAGTAGAAGGGGGAGGTTTGGAGTTCTTTAAGCTTGTGTAGTTTCTTTGGTCGTGATACAGTCCACTCTAAGGAAATGGTGCAAAGCAATGAAAATAAACACAGATATTTGACAGAAATGTCAAAAATCAGGACAAACATGATCAAGATGATGTATCAAGAATAAAGCAGCTTTTGAGTGCAGAATATTGATCAGAACTGACCAGAAGGTCCTTTTTGGAGCTACTGCCAACAGTTTTTTTGTGAAGATCATTATAAACAGAGCTCTGGAAGAAAAGAACATACATTTGTAAAGCTTTCTCAAAATTAAAGAGCTTTATTTCTAAACCAAAGGAATCCAGTAGGGCTACCTTTGACACTTCTGATAAAAAAATTGTTTTAGTCATCACAGCAAGCCCCAAAAACTTCCCTTCAAACTTCTACTGACAACAACCACTTACAAGCAATTTTCTTTACAAGTTTGAGAAGATGTTGGCACATGTTGTATTCTCAAATGCACATTACAGGCTATTGAAAATCAAAGCAAAACTTTCAGCTGATCTGAGACACTGAAAACCCTGGTCATGAGCAGGGCCAGACAGAATCTGCGCAAAAAAAAAAAAATCTGAAGATTTGTGTGAAATGATTTTGAGAGTGTTGGAACTGAAAACACATAAATAAATAAAAAATAACAAACAAATCAAAGCTACTGCAGTACTCTCACATCTACTAAAAGACGGAAAATATTGATTTACAAATATAGTATTGTATGTTGTTTAAAAAAAATTTGCATATAGTTCAATAATATAACACAAAATAATATAAAAACTGAATAAATATACATTTACACACATTTACATAAGTAAACAGAGGAGACTGCAGATTGCTGCACCTCCTGATTCTGTGCAGGCCTTGTCATGAGGTCTTTGTGCATACAAAAACACAGTGCAGTGCTTCAAATATGAAGCAAGTATATTAATTTTATCATATCACAGCCTTTTCAATTTGACAATTTAATCAAGCCATAATCACAATTTCATATAATTTCAAATAATCCTGCAGTCCTTTAATGTAGTCATGGATATACAAGGCTATGCATTAACAGGACAATAGACAGAACAAAGATCCCAGATCTGGTCATCTGTCCTCACATGAATCAAACTAGAAAACTAGAAAATCCACAACACAATCAATCAAAGAAAAACATACACAAACCATCACAGATACATACAGTGGAGAGGGAGCTCTTCAAGGAGGAACTACTGGAGACACCAGACTGCAGAGAAAACAGCAGTCACAATCAACTCCAAATATATGACATGACATGAAGCAATCCATGCCGCAGAAATGTTGTATGCACTAATAAGAGAGCGTTACATCAGATCACACTAAAGACCCCCTTGTGTTAGTGCCACAAGTTACTGAGTCAGTGCAGTTATAGGCTTCATTTATAGAAAACCACTCAACATTGCTAGTCATCAATAGCAAACACAGTCTCACAGCAACTGAAACTATTTCATAGTTTTGTCACATTAGTACCATATAAACTCATTTTCATTCCTTTGCACATTATTAACCTCTATGCATGTTTTTTTCATACAAATGAGTTTGTACAAACTAAGCCAATTAAATGTGCACATAATGTCCACATGTAATTATGGTGAATTAACCAGCATGCAAGCAAACCCAATATCATTAATAAACTTTAAGTATTTCTATATTTTCCATGAACATGAGAGGAAGTCGAATAATTAGCTTTAGATTAAGAAGATCTTTAGATAACACAAAGGTTTTAACTTACACAGACAACTCTACGTCACTCTAAAACACCAAACAATATTAGTATGTGGATTAGCCTAAATTAGTAAATCATTACAGTCAACAAAATCATGTTGCCAAAATACACACAAAGTACAGCGCCTTACAAGACACACACAGTAACGTACCACTACGTCTCTTCTCCTGGAAGAATTAACCCGACTAGAGCGATGAGAACTGCTCAAGTCTCGTAAAGATGATGAGTTTGACTTTAAAAGTAGAAATGAAACAAACAAACATTTATTTTCAAATTCCAACATACTGTTAAAGCCGTGTATTATCTAAAATGCAGAAAACAACATATCTCATTCACTATATGACCTACTTTGCATTTGTTTGTGATTACTTGATAAATAGAAAATTAGTTTGATAATTACTAATCGAGTACTAATACTTAAAATAATACAATTATTATCATTGTTCAAATTAAGCCCTTGCTGATTTATTTTACTCAACACAAACATGAGTAAAATATCTCAATGAATGAGAAAAATGGTGTCTGAATTTTATATAGAATCACACACCCTGTAACTTCCAACACTCCGGACAGACGCCGTGTCATCATTTAATCCCTGTTGATAAGAAATTAGGAGAAAGGGAAGGAATAAGGAAAAAAAGAAAGAAAAAAAAGAGTTGAAAGTGAAAGAGACACGGTGCAAAATACAAACCCGTCGACTGTGGCTACTGGAATGATGACCATGACGGGCTTTTTCTGTATCGGCCTGAGATGAAGGAAATGAAGGATATGAAGAACGCTGCATGCTTTAGACTGTGTTAGTTTTAGTCCTTACCAGCATTCCCAAACAAATGCTAAACACACTTTACATGCTGATAGTCTGCCAGGATAAGGCCTGTTCAAATTACATGGCAAACATACAAGCATATTAGCAGCAATGTGACAATAGGGGCTGGGTACTAGTCAAAACATATGTTGGTATTTATGGATATGTCTTTTACAAGTAGTAACCATGTAATAACAATACAGTATAAATCAATGCATTTTCTCCTTAAAGTTTTTTCCATGAATGACCATTAAAATGCATTTTGTAAAATTAAATTAAATTGAATCTTTAATCCAAAAAAAGCTGTCTAAGATCTGTAAAACATTCAATTAAAAAAAAAACATAGCTGCTAATAAGACATTTCTAAAGTTATTTTTTCCTGTTACTCAATGTTATGTAGTTACTACAAAAATAATACATAAAGTATTACCAATAAAAAGTACAAATACATGAAAATACAAATGCATTATGAAATAAAATGCCAGCAAGAGCCAGGTGCCAACAAGTACACTACTTGACAGACTTGTCGTCGATCCCAGTTGTAAGAGCAACAGATAGTAACTTGCCTAAACATCAAAGTTCCTGAAAGCAAAGAAGGACAAGGTGCTCCATGATTGGCCAGCCCAGTCACTAGACATGAACATTATTGAGCATGTCTGGGGTAAGATGGAGGAGGCATTGAAGATAAAACTAAAGAATCCTGATGAACTCTGGGAGTGCTGCAAGAACGCTTTCTTTATCATTTCAGATGACTCTATTAATAAGTTATTTGAGTCATTGCAGAGATGTATGGATGCAGTCTTCCAAGCTCATGAGAGTCACACAATATTCATTCTTTTTCCACTGCACCATGATTTTATATTCTACACTGTACATTATTTCTGGTAAGTGACAAGACTTTTGTCTAAGCAAAGTCAGACCTTATTGTGCTATTTAAATAAATAAATAAGCCACTTCTGTTCTGATCCCAAATGATCAACAAGAAGTCATGTTATTATTTGTTGTTCTTAAAACTTGGATAGGCGACAAGACTTTTGTCAGGTAGTGTACATCAAGAATAATCCACTAGCTCTATAAAGCCTACAACTACTTAGCTAGCTTGTGTGCAGTTAAATTAAAACGTTATTATCTGTTTATCAGTTTATTGTCTATAACAGACGTCCACAAACACATTAACAACAGTAAATCATGTGAAAACTACCCCCCCCCCCCCCACCCAAAAAAAAATCCAACGCTATCCAATCAAAATACTGCACGAGGACCACGACAGCTCCTTTTTGAACTCAAAAGAGCACAAGTAATATTAAAAACGTGCTTAGGTGAATACAGCTTGCACACTCCAACCTGAAAGCTCTTTATTAGTCAAGAGCAAAAGTACATGCATGTCTAAACTGGCCTAATCTTTCTCATACCATCCATTGGTGGATTTGCCCCCATTTCCTGCTAGAGGAGGAGTGCTGATGGTAAGAAAGCTGTGTGTGAGAGAGAGACAGCCAAAGGAGAAACACTGAGACTTCTGTTGCAATTCAATGTGACAGTGGATCATTTGGTACTTGTTAGTTTCTGACAGTGGAAAAGCATATTACAAACAAACTGATGAAAAAACATTAAAATGCAATTACGCAGATTGAAAGTATGTGCTTGGTAAATATACCCTTCAAACCAGGTCTGTGAATGTACAACAACATCTACACTCAAGTACAGAAAACACAGATACAGCTGACATGAATAAATGAATCATTCACACGTGTCTGCAAACCCTGAAAACATACCATACTTTTAAAGGCCTGTTTTCACTTACAGGCTTAGTTAGGCAGCTTGATAAATCTGGGATGTGAATCTGGAACTATTTGTAGAAGCATTCATATTTTGTTTTTTCAACAAAATTGTTAAAAACAGACAAACACTCAGAAGATCTAAAAACATTATGGTTCTGAGACCCCGTTTACACTAATACGTTTTAGTTTTAAAATGCATAAGTTTTGCTACGGTTACGCCTTCCGTCCACACTACCACAGAGTTTTCGAGCACGGAAAATGGAGCGTTTTGGAAATGCCGAAGAGGCCGTTTTGGTTTTAAAACGCTGCTGCTTCGTTTCAGTGTGGATGAGTGAAAACGAAGACATCTGAAAACGCAGACATGGCTTCAGACATGATTGGGGCGTTTCCTCAATATTAAGTACACAAAGTTCAGTCTTGCATCCTTTCCTTGTAAGTTCAGACTTTGCAAGTTTGATATGGAAAAAAACCTTTCGAGGACACGTCGGGTAAATCTTCAAAGGGATCAGTGTACTTTATAACCTCATTCACATCACCTTGGCTACATTGTTTCACTTTCTTAACAATAAAATGAAACCATGATATGAGAAACTGCCTATTTTCATTTTGATATTAGCAACTGAGCAATTCCAGCGTTATGCACGTGACATTTTCAGTAAAATCTTAAAACATAAATTGACAAAATAAGTATATGTTAACTTTATATTGAAACATCTGTTTATATTTTCCAAAACAACTAACCACAGAGTTAAGGGATCAGAAAATGATCAATCTGTAAACATTTTTTATATTTAAAATGTGGAAAATAAACATGCATTAGGGATGTGACAAAAAAGTCTGTGAGTTTACAGTATACAACATACTTTGTAGAAATTCTATGAATTAAACTGCACAACCCAAAAGAAACTAGCTAATCTTGTCTTACTATAGAACATAAATGATTGATTTTATACTTTTGCATTTATAAGGAAAAAGCTTTGTTATGGATGTGACGGATGTGAAATCGCCACTTGTGTGACTTTGGTAAATCAAATATAATTGTTTGAAAAAATTGACAGAAACATTTGAGTATTTGTAAAGCACTGTAAAATACAAGCCTACAGTTTCTATATTTTGGCGAAAACTAATTTTTTTTATGGCAAGGTTTACATTTGCATGGATTTGCCCAACTTAACATACACCAAAAATGTTGAGGTGTTGACAGTCATCTTCACTGTATGAATATTTATAGCAAAACGGACCTATAACATAACTGTCTCCTTTCATTTTTATTGAAAAATATGAAATCTATCATGTCTCTTTTGCTAAATATCAGTTTTAATTATCAATAATAGCAATCAATAATACAATACGTTTATACATTATATGAAATAAAGGCAAGCTATCAGTCAAATGTGCAGAATCAAAATCAAAATGAGACAGATTCAGGTTCACATGAGGTTAATAATTAGCAAATGATATAAATATTACGAACGTAAACATTAGGCGAGCAGGTTACATTGTAACTGTGAGTCCTTACATCACGCTTTGTGACAAGATACGCAATAATGAGCAGTTTGGCTGTTTGCACCAGACAAAACACGACAGAAATGTAAATACAGCCTTTCAGAAGCACAGAATAAGCACTCACAAAACGATAAGGTTTAGAATCTATACAAACTCACATTGTTAGCATTTAGCACTGAATAAAGCACACGAAATTTACCTGAGGTGATCACTGTCATAGGTTTCACATGTTGAGCTGTGAGAAATAGAAGCCGTTTCTAATATATCAATTCGAGGTGTTGGTTAGAACCAAAACTCCTTTTAATATGGAAAATATTCCCTCTGTCACGTGTCGTTGCTTTTATTTAGAACACATTGTAAATCACTCGCTCATGTACTCAATCTGGCATCCCACGCTTGCGTTTATTTTGATCCAGGAGTGCAATACCTAGTTCAACCACTGTGTGTCAAACTTACATACTGCACCTTTAAAACTAAAACGTATAAGTGTAAACAGGGCCTGAGTGTCTCAAAACAAAGATACCCTGTAGTTCAAACTTGGTATTAAGACAATGCTAAATAATGGTGTAAACCTGGGGTCTAAATGTGCTTTGAGTTCTATTTGGCTTACATTAAGTAAATTTAGGGCTGGACGATATGGCCATTATATCACAATATATTTCTTAATTTCGGTCGATACGATATAATTCTGAAATCGATATGGACAATATTTAAAAGACAGGAAAAAACTGCCAAGAACACAAACAATGGATGTCTGTACCTACAAATGTTTGCAAACTGAATTTGTCAAGTCTATAATACCTCCAGGCTCTTATAACTTAAAAATAAAAATAAAAACAGCACAAAAAATTAATGTTCACTTTTTATTTGTATTTAGCCTTTACAAACAATATTTGCAACAATATTTGTAATAGAAAAAGAGTTGTTTGAGTATATTTATAGTTCTGGTTGCTTTTCATCTTGAATGTGCTTTGAGGGTTCTTTTTCTATTTATATTTGTGTATAATTACCTAAATAAATTAAAAGGTTTAACATAAAACAATTTCTTATATATTTTATATAGTCTATTTATATAGACTAATATTTTATCAAGTATATGCAAGAATCGGGTTTATATGTATGTGCGTGTGTTAATGCGGGAGTATATGCAAAGATCCAGCATGCATCAAGTTTATATGTAGGCTATATGCACAAGTTTCATACCTTTTTTGAACATTCAATAGTATAGGTGTATATGCGAGTAATTTATGAGTGTATATGCACGTGTTGATAAGCGAAGATTGATTTAAATACTACACGTGGAGGTGGATGGTGGTGATTGTGTGGCGACAGGTTGTCTTAAACTTTTATGATGCCTCATCTTCTGACTCTCAGTATGTTTTATCAGGAGTATCTGATTCAAATGGTGAAACAGATCTGATGCATCCCTGCTGCTAGTTAGCAACACTCTCCGGCATATTTTGCAGGGCACGAAACTATAAGTTTATCTGAACTTAAAAAGCCGAAGCACTTTCACACCACTGCATTAGTCTTTCCTCTCTTATCAACTATTTCGTCTGTATTCTTACTTGTCAGGGAACCCGCCGAGTCCTCACTTTCATACGCGATGCCCACCCCCCTCTCGGACCTCACTTTCATCCGCGAGCCAGTCACTTTCTTTTTAACTTTCGATTTGATGGCGCCGTAATCGGCGTTCGCCCTGAGCGCCAGTTCAGCTTGCTTCGGCCCTCCTTTAGGGCACTCATTTTGTAGCTAAAACTTTCTGTGAAGGAGCTTAACCAACTGCTGTGCTGTGCGCTGGCAGCGTGTCTGTGATGTATGTCATCACGCAAGTGACATCACGCTCTTTCTGACGGCTGAGCACTGAACCTCATTCAGTGACAAGTGACACAATGTATACGATCATACATAAATAATAATAATAATAATAATAATGGGTTTAAAAATCATATCACCGTTCTTGAAAAAAAAAATCTATCGCAATATATATTGATATCGAAGTAAATTATCTTGCTTCAAACAGCCACAAAAGAGAACCTACTCCTCATTTACTGATGTAAAACTTAAATTTTTGTGCAATGTGTTTAAAAAAAAAGTGTACTAATAAAAGATATTCATACTTTGCTGCACTAACACAGTGAAAAAGATGCATGATGTTAAAAACAAGTGGAAAAAGTGGCTTCTACTCAAAAGCCTAGTGAGTCTTAATGTGAAACTGAAATGGAACCTCATAAGTGATCAATTATGAGATCAAAAATACTGCATCCTTATGTATCATACTAAGTACTCAGTGTACTGGAAAATTGATTCAATATTTCAATAAACTTTTGCATTATCATTTTGCTAAGGTAATGATGACCCATTGCAATGCATTATGGGCTTTCCATCTCAATGAAGGTTATATGCAATGCTGGAACAGCCCTTGTATAGAAATTGCACTTATGATGCTTTCACAACACACATTTCTTTACTAAAAGATCAATAGAGCACAGATTTGCAGTTCAGCACACTTGAATAAAATACTCTGCATTAGGCCTAAGACGCATAAAAGAGGATTAACTGCACACTATGATGCAACTACAGCATCATTCTTTAGGCAGGAATTTCAAATGCTACTTGTTTTTCAGTCTGCTCTGTAGGACTCACCTCTTTCTGCTGTCGTTCCAGTTCTTTCATCCGAATTTCCCGGGCCTCTGCTCGAGCAGCTCTCTTTGCAGCAAGTCTGGCCTCCGCCTGCACAAAACAAGAAACAAAAATAATTTTAATAGCTGCAACATCAAACAATACCTGCATCTTGTCTGGACACTTTAAATACACAGTGCTTCCCACAGGTTTGAAATATACTTGAGGTGGTAGCCGGAGTAAAACACACCTTTTACCCATGGCACATAAACGATTAACTACATGCGACAAACAAAAAATAATGTGATTTTTAACAATATTTTCAGTTTTTTTATGACACTGTTATACACTTTTTTTTCTTTTAAAAAATGAAAAGAAATCTACTATCCACTATAAAAAAAGAAATCCACTATTTTCTCTTACTTGCATGCTATCCAGGAGCCACAAGAATCCACTTGTAAAAGCTGCTCTCTTTCTCTCTCAAGTTCAAGTTCAGGTTACTTTATTGACATGATATTTTGTACAGTATTGCCAAAGCATTTTAATACATGTATAAAATGTGTAATATATTATTATTATCAAATTAATAAAATATACAGCAAATAAGAAATAAATGACAGAAAAAAGGAATAAAAACAGACAATATCTCTGGTTGTATCTAATTAACCCTTTCTAATGGTGTACATATATTTTGCAGCCAGTTTAGATGGCATTTCATCCTCTGAGTATTTTGTAAAGTTTTTTTGTTTTGTTTTGATTAAAGAATGTAATATTTAATGATTCTCATCCTCGCTCAGCTGCAAAGCCAAGAAAAAAAGCAGGCTTAAATAAAAAAGTTGATGCAAAAAAACTAAACAAAACGTGGGACTGTCTGTGGGAGTGTTGATAGTACACAGAAAAAGCGGTAAAAAAAATGCGTAGGGTGAGAGAAGAGCATTCACTGGTTAATCTATCTTAGATCTTGTGTGGATAAAAAAAAGTGTAAAAGGATGATAATAATAGTAAAAAATAAATAAATAAATAAATAAATAAATAAATGAATAAAAAAGTGTCACCAAATATACTTGGCCAGCCGTTAATACACCTGTAATATGTATGCAAATTTTTTGACAGGAATCAATCGACCACAGCTCCTTACAATTATAAACATGGAATCTTATTCAGCATGGGAGCAGTACACTAATCAAAAGAAATTAAAAAAAAAGCTATCTTTTTACAAAAACTGATATTTGAGATACATGCATCAGGGTATTTCAGTATTTATTTTAAAGTAGGGCTGGGCAATTAATCGAAAAATAAACCAAATCGACATTCAGCACCAATAATCGATCAAATTTTTTCAGGTCAATTTTTTCAATTATTTTTCCTACTGCGTGTGGAGTTACCTGACCTCACTCGGTTAAGGCTGCTGATTTATACTTCTGCATCGAGCACATATTTAATATTTAAGTACATATTTTGAAATACGGCCCTAAAATAAACCTACCATTTGTTTCCACTAGTTTCTCCACATTTGTTCTCATTTAATGGTGATGTTTCAAAAGTCAGCAATCATAACAAACATAGTCGTCAGAGCTACGGATAGCACACATGCTGATGATATATATACGAGCAGCTGGCTCACGGGATCCATATTCAAACCTGAGTCATGGCTTGATCCCGTTGGCCCTCTGTCGTCTACTGTCCTATATATAAATGCCCAAAACACAGACGGCAACAATAAAAAGTGGGAAACAGTCATATTTTCCATTCAACTACAACTGGGAAAGCAACATCATATAATAGATGGGTGGACAAGACATATATGATAGGTGGGTGGACTGTGTATATGTATATATATATATATATATATCAGGGCTCGAAATTGCGACCATTTTTCATTTTGGTCGCATTTGCGCCCGAAATTTAAGCTATGCGACCTCATAATATATTTGGGAGCATTTGTGCAACTGCATATAATGGTTGCAGTGCGACTTGTTTCGATTTTTTCTAAAAACGTGCTGAATCGGATCTCCCTGCCGTTATACTGGTTCATATTAGCTGTCAATCCCTCAAGGCTTACCGCTGTCAGAAAACAGGGAGCTTTTAAGGGCGCCAGCCGAGATCAATCAAGTGTTTTCGGAGAAGATGCCCGAATCTCGCTTTGTTGCATTCACTGCGTGTTCAGCGCAAATGTCCGCTAAATGTAAAATCGAACTGTACACATCATCGCCAAAGAAGCTTACCTTTACTAAGTTTAAACTGAATCTGCGGCTCATAACAAAGAACGGTATTTGCGCCAGTGGTCATCACGAGAATCCTGCTCTGCCTGCTCTTATATTGGGTCGGCTGACTCGCCTACTTTTCCACAAACACAGAAAACTGTAAATCAGTTCATATTGAAACTGTGCATTTACAATGACACAAACCGAAACCAAAACCTTTAAAGAGTGGTAGAAGTGAGACTTTTCTTACTTTTATTGGTCCATTTTTTCTTGAGATGTATATTATTTTTCTATTTACTAATGACTGCTTTGCAGCTTTCAGCATTGGATTGAATGATTTATTATAATCTTACGTTTGTTTTGTAGCAGAAATATTATTTATTAAATTGACATGCATATAAAAGCAAAATAAATATTACTTGCTGCAATGCTTCATTTTTGTTTGATGCAAACCATAAATTTATTTTTCATAAAGCAACAGCAGGACATTTTACACTACATAAAAAGTACAGTACATTCAAGCACATTCAGGGCAGCATGATAATGACAAATGTAATTCATTGTAAGTATTATTGACATCATCGTCATCATTAATAATATTTTATAATTATTAGACATTCATTTTGGAATTATTGCACAAATATCAATAAGTCATCACAGCATTAGTTATTTGTTTCTGGCTTTTGTTAGTCCTGATTGATGTTTTCAAATACAATAAATCCCTTAATATACAATTTGCCGTGGTGCTCATTTATTTTTGGTGGATGCTCCTAAATTTTTTCAGGTGCTCCTAAATTTTTGAAGTTGGGAGCACCGGCGCTACCAAGTAAAAAAGTTAATTTCGAGCCCTGTATATATATATTGACACCCAGTGGTTGATTTAGGTATTGCACACCTGGTTCATAACACAAGCAAGTAACACAAGCAAGTAAGGTTGCCTTACTGTCGAGCCTAAAAGCTGATTCAAGGATTATTTTAACCATGTTCTAAACAAAAGCAATGGCATGTTATATAAGGAATATTTTCCATATTAAAATGAGTTTTTGTTTTAACCAACACCTGCTTTATTCAGTTTTTAATGCTAATAATGTGAGTTTGAATGCCATTCTACATGACATATATTGCCAAACTACTGAAAGCAGCAGCAGATAGTTTCAAGATGCCCTCGCTGCAGTCTGTAGCCACAATGACGTACTGGACCAGGTCCACTATGTAGTGGACATTGTACCGTCCACCAAGGTAACGCCCATGCTACTGTGACGGTTTGGTTTAGGGTAGGGGGAGGGGTAGGCGATCGTCCATTACGTCATTAAGCTCATTAAGCTCAAATCTTGAAAATAAAATAAACCATTTGAAATGGAACTTTAGAACTATGACTCAGTTCAAGCCAACAAATATCAGTGATTCAGCATGTAGATTTAATAATGTTAAAAAGGTTTAATATGTAATTATTAGATTATAAACCTTACTATTTCATTGGAGTGCAGTGAGAGCACTATTCTGTGCTTCTAAATGGCTGTATTTCAATTTCTGTAGTGTTTCATCTGGTGCAAACAGCCAAATTGCGTATCTTTTTACATGGCATGTTGTTCGGACACTGGGTTACAATGTAACCTGCTCACCTAATGTTTACATATGTAATATTTAAAATATTTGCTCATTAATAACCACCTCATGTGGAACTATAAATCTGCGTCTAATTTCGAGGCTGCTACAGTCCAATGGAGGCCGCTTTCCGGTCGCGGACGCACAGTTTGAGAATCTTCCTGACTGAATGAATGAATGAAATACATGGTTTTCCAGCTAGGCAACCCAGGAATCTGAAATATAATTGGCTACACTGGCATTGGGCAGGTTAAAGTGCCAAAACAAAGACAGACGTTCCGAAATGTAACGTACATTTTCAAAGCAGAATATCTGACTTTAGCATTGCTTTTTAGAACAAGAATGTTCACTTAGCATGTTGCTTAAATATCTGCAAACATATTATGGTATTTTTCTGTTTTAGAAGAGACATAAAAGTTACATACAGCACCTTTAACTGCATGAAAAAAAACTTCTAAGGTTGACAAAAAATGAATTCTGGGAAACCACACCTGTCTTTGTAAGAGCACTTGGCAAAAATGCAGCAAATGCTTTTCATTATTTTCTTAAGTGTTTCTTTCTGTTGACATAAGGATGGCTAATGTGTCTTTGGAGGGCGGAGCTTAGAAAAAGAAGGGTTGTGGTTAAATTGATGGGGTGGTCTCATTAATGTCTGCCGGAAATCATCTTTAACCAGGTGAAAATAACAACAAACATGATTCAGCAGCAGTGTCGAATTTAAGATCAACAACACAGTTCAGGTAAACACAACAACATGCTGGATGGTTCCTCGTGACACACACACACACACATTTGCAGTATGACTTGTATTTCACACTTCTATTTCATAATAACCTTTCATATTAACCTACAAAGTAATTTATTACTTTACATTTCAATACAATTACACCCTGACAGAAAGGACAGTGACTTGAAAGTATGCAGCCTGACAGCAAACATTTAAACAGGGCTTATAGCAAATCTTTACACATATGGTGAGGTTAGTGAGGGTGGGTGTGTGATTCTTCTGCACCGCACCTGTTGAGCTGTCTGACAGTTTGACCCGTTCACCACAGCAGCTCAACTGAGCCCAGTGTCTCCAGCTCTATCTATAGACCATGCAGCAGAGCCTCCATCATGAGACTGCAACAGGAAATCTGACCGGGGGGAGACACACTTACTTCACAACTTCCAACATAGCTAGTTCATTTATTAAAGAGACAGTCGAACTGTATCCTGAAGAACAACAGCTATAAAGTCGGCCAGACCAATGAGATGCCACAGACTGACTACACAATAAGCTTATCGACGTTGGATATGAAAATGTTTGCAACGGTGTTATCTTGGATCACATTAAAATGCAAACTGTCTATATTTGCGCTGGTTTGTTATTCAAGCTATTGGCATATTAAAATGTCTTGCCAGTCTACTCTAAGCTTTTACTGACGATACACTACAAGCCAATGTTTTGCTCCAGTCATGAAATGAACAAAATGAAACATTGTTATCATGTTAACTAATGCTGTCAAACTGATGCTGTTAATAACCGAGCTTAAAAATGAATACCACAAATATAATATGGCATAAAAACAAAGCCAAAAGCCCTCACAAAGCACTGAACAACATTAAAAATGCTACATTGAAAAGACAGAAGAAACTTAAATGCAAAAGAAAATGTTTTATGTTCTTCAAGCTATCTTACTTATTTTTCACAGCAATGATGCATATTTATAATACATTATTATCACTTTTTTGTCCTTGTCATATAGCAGGGTTCAACAATATGGACTGCCCGATGGCCCAGGGCCAGCATGAGAAACGCTCGAGACAGTAGACACACACACAAAAAAAACAAAACAAAACTGGTTGCCTTAAATTTTTAAGCTGAATCAAATTAACGTTATACTATGTTAAACTGACTTAAAACAGCTTGCGTAACTTATAAAATTAAGTTAAAACATTATTAACTTGGTTTAATAAGTTAACAATGCCCTAAAAACATATGTTCTCAGAATTAATTGATTTTATAATTTTTAGCGTGCAAGATCGTTACTGGCCCGATCACGATTTTTATTTGTAGTTTCATTTTCCTGCGACTATTTGTTAATCAAGAAACATTTTGTGCTTCTAACCTTTATATGCTTCTCGTAAACACCATGTTTTTTTTCTGTTCCTCTTATCTGATTTGATGTTGTGAGCATGTTATTTTTTACATAACCTGGTAACAGCCAGTACAGAGAAGAGACGGCAACAAAGAGCTTAGAATGACCAAGAGGCGACACTCAATAGAACGTTCCATTGCAACAGCAGCACCCAGCAACAGCCTCGGATTCCACCATTTTGGAGTGAAAGCGATCGGCTGCCCATTTGATCTTATTGCTGTCGCGATGGCAAGCAGCTGCTTTATTTCTTATTTATTTATTTAAAAAGCGCATTAAAGCGGAGATACAACCTGAAAGACGACAATACAACACTTACTATAACAATCATCAGCACTTTTAATAGTCTAAGTCAAACTTATAATATGCTGTTGTTCTATTGGAGTTTTCATTCCAAAATGGCCGCCGTGCCATCTAGTGGCTGTTTCCCAAATCGCACTAGAGTGTCATCTCTTGGTCATTCTAAGCTCTTTGACGGCAATATCAAAATATGAGGTTAAAAGAAAACATTGGTTTCTAATGTCTTGGAAGCAGACGCTTGTGGGTACAACACAATGACAAAAAATAAGTGATGTTTTGCACAGTTTTTCATCAGTTTGGCAAGTCAGACACCTTTTGTTAAACACTTAAGAACTGCAATAAAATACCTGTACATTTTCCATACTTTTGGCAAAATGTTGTCATGGCCAGTAAAAATCTGAACCACTGGCCCAATCAGCAACTTTATAAGTGTATAGAATATTATAAAATAATACAATTTCTGCCTTAGTTGTGCCAAAAAAAGTACACAGTTCACAAATAAAAAGTTGCATCAAAAGATATTTACAGATACTGCAATACTTTGTTTTTGTTAAATATTTTGGCCAAAGTAATCACGTAAAAAAATCTTCAGATGTTTTCATTAATTCATCAAAACTTAATTCAACTTGATGAATCTAATGACTGTTCATGGCAACATAAACTGAATTCATTACATAAGAGGCTTGTCTTGATACTGGAATTCGATAAATCAATACTAAAATTTAAAAAAATGTTCATTTCCCACGAACGTTTGAGCGCTGTCGAGCTTCACTGCCAATCACAGTCATTTCTGTTGAGCATGTGAACAGAATCAGTGCTGTTTAAGAACCAACGTGCTCAACAGCGTACAAATGTTAGCAGGATATGAATGTTTTAAAAATTTCAGTATTGTTTCAGTAAACTGGCTGTGAGTCAAGGTGTTTTTCAGGAGAATCAAGCAAGAAATCTTAACATTAATAATTATTTCACTAGCTGATTAACATGTGTGTCTTATGATCGGCACATTACATCAGTATATTGATCAGCAAAGCCTACATTTAGTAAAACACGTAAATCAGCACACATACACCTGTCAGTAACAATGTGATGCAATTTATGTGCATTGTGCAATAATGTCATTAAATAGATGATTATACAGTGCGAGTAAACTTACTTATAAGGTTTATAATGCAAAAAAGTTCATACAAAACACTCATGTACAGATATTGCACTTTCTTTATGCACTATCAAGTATTTTCATAATTGCATAGGTATGCAGATTGAATATTTCACCTGGCAAAAAAAAAAGAAGTACTACAGTATTTTGACCTCACATTAAACTTTAGACAGCAGGGCAAGCCAGTAATAGCTTCAGAAATATCACACCTTGCCCTAGATACTCCAAGATGAGGGGACTAACTCATTATGTTGCTTTGTAACTAATGGACCATGCAAATGACTGGCATTTTAAAGCAACAAGACCAGAGAAGCAAAAGTGACCTCAAGAGGGGGTTACATGGCTCATATTTACCCACAGTAATCTGGGCCTTGCATAAGCAAACTAAACCGCATGCATTCAGTTAACAGAGAGTTCTGTAAAGCATTAGGGAGTTCCCTCTGCAATAGGCGCGAAATGGGTGGATCCGGAGGCAGGTTCAATGAAACAAGCAAAGGCTTTATGCGTGCTGTAGGTAGACAGTGATTTATAATCTTTGAACTCCATGGGTGGAGTGACTCTCATAGACCCAGCAATGTATGCTTTAATAGGATTGATAAGCATGTATTTCAACTATTAAAAAAGTGAGACTGACTCAGTATGGGTTGAGAAGTACACAAACTCCAGCAAAGTGCAGAGCAACATGCCAGATCCCTCACATGGCAGGAATAAATCATCCTTAAATATTTAGATACTTATCAAAACATCCTCAATGTGGCTGGAGTTTCACTTCTGCACTACAACTCACACCATGCAGCTTTAGATTTCTCTGTTCCCTCTTTTAAAACATCCTTATATGGTACATTTTCAGGTTGGGAGATATTGGCTCACGAATCTGCTTTATTTCTAGTGACAGTATCAAAAGGAAACAACTGCCTCCCATTTCCTTCATGTTAAACACTGAACAAACTGTTAATGAGGAAAAAGAAAGGTATGCACAGTGTCAGCTACCTACCGTTGCTTTTCTTTCCATCACGTAACCCTGACAGAAAATACTGTTCTTTATATCAAACCCTTACTTAAAATTCTGCATGTAATTATAAGTGATGTTATTGATCACGGTGTCTTTTGCAGCACTAAATTAAACTTCCAAAAGTTAGTTCACTAATTCTGAAGGAGCTGACTAACTGATTGATAAGCTTGAATAGTTCATCTAGATTTGTTCTTTTTGTTTAACATTTTAAACGCAAGCACTTAATGCAAGTATCAAAGTAACAAGAATGCATGGTTAAAAAATGAACATGTTAAACAAAAATGATGCAGAGTAAGTCATCAAACTTTCATGATTTCCTATCTGCCTTAACATCATCAAGGTCATCCTATTCAGTCACAAGAGGGTCTTTAATTATAAATTTGGGTCATACAAGTTAATTTCAGCAGGATTAGTCCCACAGCACATACCGATAGCAGTCAGAGTTTTGGTGATGGGCTCACACATGTGTGCTGCTGAAAAATCTGAGACAAGTCCATACTGGCTGCTCCCTGTTCAAGCTGCGAGTCAAACTTCATCAGCTGCAGCTCCAACTGGCAGAACCTGAACGTCCACATAACGACACATCGCAACAATGCTATGGAGAGACTGACCAACAATGTAATGCAAGTCCAAACTATGTAGACTTACAAACATCTACAACTGCATATGAGACTTTCACCTTCACCCTATAAAGCCCATGTGTCTTATTTGACAGAGGAACGTCTAAGGCCTCTACCAACTTGACCAAAACCTTGCTGAAATAACTTTTGGTTTGTTAGTATTTCAAGATCAACATTTACTGAATCAAAGCAAATAGGCATTTAATTCAGTATATAATTTGGTAAACACACACACAGGCACACAATTACAGGGATATTTCACCCAACAATTTTTATTTTGTCATCATTTATTCACTCTTGAGTTTTTCTGTTATGTTGAACACAAAAAAAGATGAACGTTGGAGAAATGTAACAATTGATACCCATAGCAGAAAAAACTAATGGCCAAATAAGAAAGTCAATGATTACAGGTTTACAACATTCTTCAAAAATTTCTTTTTTTGTGTTCAACAAGTCAAGGGTGAGAAATTAAGACATTTTTGGGTGAACTTTAATCCATTTAATACTACAAAACATTAACATATCATCTTACTAAGTAATATTAGTGGAATAATACTCTGAATTTCATCTTACATTTGGTCCAAAAATATTATATCTGCACCTAGATGTATATTTTTGTGAATTAATTTGTCTTCCTCCTCCATATTCTTAATATTAAATAACATATTGTCTATAAAACCTAGTATTATTTCAAAAACGGTACAAAAACAAATACTTACTTTTTATATACATAAACTTTACATCTTAATAATTAAACTATCAAAAAAAATAAAAAGTCTAATTCCAGGCTTAACAAGGTAAATATTATCATTCTAGTAAGTCACTTAAATTCGTTTAAGATCCCCATTTGAGATGTCATAACAAACGGCTTCTTTCCAAAACGCCGCCCTTCAAAGACATGACAGGAAATCCAACGTCAGCAAACACGAACAGGCACAATGACTGACAGCAGGAGAACATTTCTGATTATATGGTGTTAGCCATTTCTTTTTTTGCTGTTTATGAAGCCTTGGGCTATCACCGATACAGGTACACATATTCCTGTAATATCTGTCATGTAATAGAGGGATACTTTAAGACAGGTATTTAAAAAAAAAAAAAAAAAAAAAAAAAAAAACAGCTTACCACACCTTCAGCACTCTCCAATGACTTTGAAATAGCATCCAATTCATTTAGTTTGTGTATGATAACGAAAAAACAACAGAATCAGCATCTGACTCACTTTGCGGAAATGCAACTTATCATTAATTCTACTGACGTCCATTGAATGTCCATTAGTTTTGTTAAACATAATTCTGTATCACTGCTCTTGCAAAAAATATCTATAAAATGGTTTGAGATCAGTGTCAGCAAATCCAAAAATTTGACAGCAAACTACAAAAATTACTGAATAAACACTGTAAAAAATGCAGGGTTCCACACAACTCATTCATGTTGTTACAACACAAATTGATTAAGTTAACTTAACACTTTAACCAAATTTATGTGGATTGAACATAAAAAATTAAGTTGTCCCAGCTCATTTTAAATAAGTAGTTTGAATGAGAAAAAAAAATGATTTTTTATAAGTGTATATTAGAATCTCAATTGGCTTTACACCAAATTCCTGGTCAATAAATTGACAACAGGAATTCTAAAAAGGCCCTGAAATATCGGACAAAGTCGGGGCAAAAGTAAGATTATTTGGAGTTTGTTTCAAGAGCCTGCAACAGCTTGCAAACATTACGGAAAAATTTACTACTTCAGCTGGTAAACATATTTAATGTCATATAATAGGGAGGCAAGACTATGAGGCTCCACCTTCTTTGAAATGTAAACCTTAAAGGAAAAATGTACTTTTTTTGAAAATATGCTAATTTTACAACTCCCCTAGGAGTTAAACAGTGAGTTTATCATTTTTTTATCCATTCAGCTGATCTCCACGTCTGGCGGGAGCATTTTTAGCTTAGCTTAGCATAAATCATTGAATCAGATTAGACCATTAGCAGCACCGCGGCTGCAGCAGGTGCAATGATAATATGCAGATTCTAACTGCTGCTGCAAGTGTAGGGTGCTGGAGACTCATTCATTTCCTTTTCGGCTTAGCCCCTTTATTCATCTGGGGTTGCCACAGCAGAATGAACAGCCAACTTATCCAGCATATGTTTTTTACGCAGCGAATGCCCTTCGAGCTGCAATCCATCACTGGGAAACATTCATGTACACTCATTCACACACATACACTAAGGACAATTTAGCCTTTCCAATTCACCTACTGTATACCACATGTTTTTGGACTGTGGGAGAAACTCACGCCAACATGGGGAGAACATGCTCCACATAGAAATGCCAACTGACCCTGCCGAGGCTCGAACCAGCAACCTTCTTGCTGTGAGGTGATTGTGCTACCCACTGCGCCACCGTGATACCCTGCTTTCAGGATATTTGCATAATATCACTGTGCCTGCTGCAGGCATGGCATGCTAGATCCCTGATCATTATGCCAGAATGAGAGTATAGCTTCTAACCTTATCAGTGTAGTAAAAAAATCTATTTAATTTTTTTTTACATTGGTTTAAGTACACATTGAAACTATAAAAATGTCAAGATTAAAATAGAAAAATTATTGAAACGTTCTTTTTTTTGGCAAATTGATGATGCTAATGGTTTATTCTGATTCAATGATTTAAGTTAAGCTGAGCTAAAAGTGCTTCCACCTGACCCAGAGATTGGCTAATTGGATTTACTATAATGCAAAATAGCAAAAAACTCAACTGTTTTACACTAGGGTTGTTGTAAAATGAGCCTATTTTCAATACGTCGAATACCACTAAGTCAAAATGTGAACACTGAGAAAAAGCTTTATACTTCATAGTATACTTCATAATTAATTTCAATAGAGAGAAACACTTGCAAAAAAAGATTTATAATGTAAAGCTATTTACTTTAAAGCAAGCTTCAATGCAAAGTTCTATATGAATAAACGTGATGTGCATGGAATGCAGAGTAGCACAAATTGTCCAAATCTCCACATTGCTACCATCAGATGAACAAAAATAAACCTCACTGCGAGTATTTTGGGGCCTTACTTGAATGCTTTCTTTATTGTGGTCACAGGAAACCACCAGCCACAAGATGACACCATTGAGATAAACAAGCAAACACCTCTTACCTCTCTGGCGATGCTGCTCAGAGCCTCATCCTCCGCTGAGAAACGGTCTTTAACCGGGGCCCGTTTTCGTCCTGATCCTGGCGTCCCCATGTCAGCAGTAACTCCACAGCCTGGTCCACTTGGTTCCCCTAATAATCTGCAAAGACCAAAATGATCAGCAGCTGTCATAATTTTGGACAGGCTATGTAGGAAAACACAGAATGATACGTTCATGGCATATGTGTGTAAAATAGTCTTAAACAACCACTCAGTTGAGAGACAATCCAGCACTTTAATAAAAACACACAGTATTAAAGACATACAAACATTTGCATTGACAGGCATTTTTTTACTATGCACGTTGATATGATCTTAGTGTGTTATTTCATAAAACTAACCAAAAAAATGAAAATGTAAGCTAGATAAGCTTGTCCCCTCACACTATCTCACACAACCACAAATAGAGGCTTTAGTCATGCATGTCTGGACTCAGAGCTGATTAACACCAGACACACACCTCATAACATAATGTGACAAAGCAGAGAAAGATCACAGCCATGGAGGACTAAAGGGTTTAGGTCGATTCCCTTTATAAATATTGCTTCATCTGTTCTTATTTGCTCAGTTAGTTCATTTAAATAATGACTTTCAATGAACACTTTCATTGATATAGTCAAACAATTCCTGAATGTTCAGTAATTCTACCTATGAACTGTGTGGTGAGTATCAAGATGTCACATTTGTCTTTAAATTGTATGTAAACACTGCTTAATGTGTGGCGATGTCTAATTGCAGTTCAATGTAAATAAAGCTATAAATATGAATCTATATTTGTATTGATATTTCTGCTGAGGTGCTAAATATAAACCAACACTCATTCAGCAGCGTGACAGGCTAACTTAAAGCGCTTTGTTTTAACAGAAAACACAAACGTTAGGCATTAAAGACTTGTATTATTGAATACGTCATGCTTTAATGTATATACACATAACAAGCTTTAAATATTGCAAAGAGAAACTTATATCCATGACTCTAGCTAGCGGTTAGCCTGCTAGCTTGTCCTCAAAGACATAAAGTGTGTAAATGTCACTCTCAAGACTCCTTTAATTAATTCCCACAGTACGATTTATTGACCTGCCTGGACCTTTATGACAGTTAGTTCCGTAAGTGCCGGTTTCTTACCGTTTCTGTCCGTCAGTATTCCGCTCGAGACTCGGGTCGGTTCTGACTGACTGACTGGGACCCGAGCGCGTCCCCGCTGAGCAGTGAGCGAGCGCGCGTCACATGCACGTGCGCGCGGCTGTATGAGTGAGCGCGCGCGTGCCTTCGTGACAGCCACAAACTGACGCTATCCGTCACTACAAACTTTCCCCAAAACCGCCTAATGCTAATTTATAAGAGACGCTACAGTCAGTTTATTTTTGTGTAAAAAAGTGATAAAAGTAGGTGAAAGTAGATACACACTCTGATTATGGGCGTCCCTGAGAATTTGAAGTGTTTTTTTCAGCGTCGCGATGAAAGGCCCGGATGTTGAGGAAAGGAGGCGTGGTCTTGGAACACGCCTAGACCAGCTAACTTCACTTTTTTATGAACAATAATAACAGGGGATACAAAAACATGTTAGATGCTGTAACATTGTGTGATTTAGGTTGCTACGTGTTTAGATATAGTCATGATACAACTGTTAAAATCTTAATACATAAATACAGTAATACCGAAAGGTCAATAGACGACCAAATAAACAAATACATGTAATTAAAAAGAAGACAAACGAAGAACATAAGCTGTAAGTATTCTTTAAAACGATGACATTATTTTTTTGTCCAGTAACACGTGTGTTTTAATAGTTTTCTAACATATCTAAACATAGTTCCCAAAGCACTAAAGAACAGAAAGCCTTTAAAATTGACCAGATGTGTATCTTCTGTCATGTCGTGAGTAGGATACTTTTGTTTAATTCAGTAGCTTTTTGTGTTTACATGGTTATTTTGTTAATGTAGGCTAGGCTAAGCGCACTTGTCCACAATTTCTAACCAGTTGCCAAACATAACTGTAACCCTAAACCTTTCAACTTTATAATGGTAATTCTAACATTGCCATCTTTCCCCTAAACAATTAACCTTTAAACAAATGACATGGTCAGTGTGTAAAACCAAAAGAAGCCCACATTTTCATGGAAAATCAGGATGAAATGTACAATTGCTTAATATTTTTATACCTCATCTGAACATTTTCTAGTAATAATAATAACTATTTTTTTCTCTTTTATTTTTATTAACAAAAAAAAAAACATATTAGATGCAGTTACATTATGTGATTTAGGTTGGTACGCGTATATATATAGTCATACATATACAGTGTAGTATAAAAATACAATAAGGTCAATAGACGATTAAATAAACAAATATAATTTAAAAAAGAAAAGATAAGAGACAGAAATGATTTAAAATAATTGAGTATTTAAGAAAAAAAGAGTAAATCATTAAAATAGTTGTTATATGTGTACAAAAAAGGATCTGATCTAAAATAAGCTGTAAGTTTTCCTTAAAATGATGACATTTTTTTCAGTAGCACAGTTGTTTTAGCAGAATTCTCTAATATAGTCCCCTAAACCAAGAACAGAAAGCCTTTAAGACTAAACAGATGTGTATCTTCTGTCATGTCTTTAGTATGCGCTACTTTTGTTTATTTCAGTAGCTTTTTGTGTTTACACGTTATTTTGTTAATGCAGGCTGAATGCACTTGTCAGAAATTTCTCATCCTAAATTTAACCATAACCCTAAACCAGAATTCCATGACCCTAAACCTTTCAACTTTATAATTGTAATTCTAACCATTACCATCTTTCACCTAAACAATTAACCTTATCTCTAAACAAATGACACTGAGTTAAGGTCAGAACATTGTGTCAAACCAAAGGCATGCAGAAGCACACAATGTGATGCAAAATCATGGTAAAAAGTCTCAATTCTTAATATTTGTGTATCACCTCAGAGTGTGTGTTACATTTCCAGTCCAATAATGACCTCTAGCTGTTGATTTCAAAATATAATAAAAAAATATACAACACACTGTAAAAAAAAAATGCTATAAACTAAATTGGCTGTAGGGCAGCACGGTGGTGCAGTAGGTAGCACAATTGCCTCACAGCAAGAAGGTCGCTGTTTCGAGCCCCGGCTGGATCTGTTGGCATTTCTCTGGAGTTTGCACGTTCTCCCCGTGTTCGCATGGGTTTTCTCCGGGTGCTTCACTTTCCCCCACAAGTCCAAAGACATGCAGTACAGGTGTATTAGATAAGCTAAATTGTGAATGAGTGTGTGTGGATGTTTCCCAGTGACGGGTTGCAGCTGGAAGGTCATCCGCTGCGTAGAACATATGCTGGATAAGTTGGTGGTTCATTCCACTGTGGCAACCCCAGATTAATAAAGGGACTAAGCCAAAAAGAAAATGAATGAATGATTATAAAACTGTGATTATCTGTAAAATGTGAATTCATGTGGGATAAGCTAATAACTGAATAATGTATGTAAATACACAAAAAATGATTAAAATTATGAATGAATTAATCAATGAACAAATAAAATACTAAGATATATATTTTAATTATTTATTTATATATTTAAATTAGGCGACGCTGTGGTGCAGTGGGTAGCATGTTCGCCACACAGCAAGAAAGTTGCTGGTTCGAGCCTCGGCTGGGTCAGTTGGCATTTCTCTGTGGAGTTTGCATGTTCTCCACGTGTTCGCTTGGGTTTCCTCCGGGTGCCCTGATTTCCCCCACAGTACAAAGACATGTGGTACTGGTTAATTGGGTATGCTAAAACTGACCGTAGTGTGCGATGTTTCCCAGTGATGGGTTGCGGCTGGAAGGGGATTCGTTGTGTAAAACATATGCTGGATAAGTTGGCGGTTCATTCCGCTGTGGTGACGCCAGATTAATAAAGTGACTAAGCCAAAAAGAATAGGAATGAATGAATATACTTTTTTTTCTACAATATTGCTTCTCATACATCATCTTATCTTTTGGGAGAAGCGTGTGTCATTTCCAGTCAAAAGAGAACTTGCTGGTTGAATAAAAGTAACTTTAAGTCAGATTTTACCAGGGGTATGAATAATTTGCAGCTTGACTGTACATAAATACACAACAGTCCTTAGGCTGACCGGTGCAGTGTGTGTCCTCCAACACTGCAGGTGGCGCAATCAATAAGCTCAGTTCGATTTAACAGAATAAAAAGACCAAAACGTCGCTTTGTTATGACGCAGAGCCGATGTGTGCGTGACATTGGTGTGGGTTGTGAATGAACTGATCAGGTATTTAACGTAATTTATACACTATTACTTTACAAAGTCACTCACCAATGGCAAAACAGATGCTTGAGTTCATCTGCATGCTATTAGCGGTAACCAGAAGGAGTGTAATAACAACAAACCTGATGCTTATTGCTATAAATATTGAAATTATTATTCACAGGATGCTCTTGTCACTATTTCTTCCGTCTTTTCAGTGTCTGGTCAGGATGGCATTGTCGTTATCCGGGCTGATTTTGCCCAAACTGATACAGCAGAGGGCTTTCAGGTGAAATATTTCTACAGTTTTGAAGGAGTCCACAATCATATGGTGGAACTGTAATATAATACTTTGTAGTGTATTATAATAACTTGCCTTTTTGAGTTATATATATATACTATATACACACACACACACACACACACACACTACTGATCAAAAGTTTGGGGTCAGTAGGATTTTTAAATGTTTTAAAATAAGCTTATCCTGCTCAGTAAGGCTGCATTTATTTAATTTAATCAAACATACAGTACACATTGTAAAATTGTGAAATGTTATTGCACTATAAAATAACTGCTCAAAAGTAGTTTATAATTTAATTTAATCATTTATTCCAGTGATTTTAAAGATGTTTCTTCAGCTTGATTACTCCAGTCTTAAGAGTCACATCATCCTTCAGAAATTACTGTAATATTAATCATTATTATTATTTTTTATTAATGATAATAGTAATAAAAGCAATAATGACTGGAGTAATCAACAGAGGAATCAACTGAAGTAAAAAGACATAAAAACAAAAACTGACCCCAAACTTTTGACTGGTAGTGTATATATACATGCATACATACTGTACATACATGTACACACATGCATATGTGTTTGTTTTCTAATGGTTGTTGAATTGAGATTATGTACTAGCAGTGAAACTATGCTTCTTTACAAATGATCATAACATTTTGGCAAAACGCATATTTAAAATGCTTGATATAAATAATAACTATTAATTATTACAAATATAAAATAAAATGAATAAATGTAATGAAAAAACTAAATTAAAAACTAAATTTCAAATGTATCATAATGCCAGGCCTTTTAGATAGTGTTTCATAATAATCATATATAAATTTCTTTATTTATAAATTATGATAATAAAGTACTAATAAAATTATACAGTAAAAAATATCATCATAATAATTTGGAAAAAAAATGCAAACTGCAAAATTTAAACTAAATCTGATATATTTAACATTTTTATTTATTTTTCCCCTGACATAAATTTGGGTGTAATTATTTTTGGACCATTATCATAAGTTATTTTGTTAGATTAGCTCCAGATTTGGCGCTTTTTTGGTGATTAAACTAATGTATATGTACACGTATATTATTGTAAAGCATCCTAAAGTAAATATTAATTAAAAAAATAGATTTGTGAGTGGTGTACTCCTATATGCTGAGCATTGTATATTTAATATATATATATTTTTATGTAGACACATAATGTGTATGATACAAATTAAATATAAATTTATTTATCTATTACAAACTTAATCAATAAATCTAATTATTTCTAACAAAATTGTTTCTATGTATGTATGTATGTATATTGAATATATATATTGGATGCGATTAATCTTTGCCTGACACTACAATTATAGTGTAAATTACAGGGGGTTTGACCCCCCTAATTAACCCCCCCCAACCCGAAGGACATCAAAATAAGTTGTATGTGGGGTCAGACCTTTTAAAGTAAGTAGCTTTCTCTGATTTATATCTTAAATATTAATAATTAAAAATGTATAATATAAACAAAGATATAATATAAACAGTCACGATTAGAAAACATAAATGTGATGCCTTTTTTATTTAGCTTAGAAACTGTAATGATCTGCTGTGTTCTCAACAAATACACTCATACTGTATATGATCGATCTCACCGCAGCGTTTCATCCGCTGTATCCGCTATCCAGAAGTTAACGCGGGTGCGGGTGGTGGACAACAGCACTCTAGGAAATGCCCATCACCACCGGCCACCAAAAGTCATTCACGTGTACAACAAGAATGGAGTCGGGAAAGTGGGAGACCGAGTCTTACTGGCCATTAAAGGACAGAAGAAGAAAGCAATCATAGTAGGCCATAAGATGCCCGGGGCTCGAATGACCCCTCGCTTCGATTCAAATAACGTGGTATTGATTGAAGAGAATGGAAACCCTACAGGAACCAGAATAAAAGCTCCAATACCAACACACCTGCGCAAACTGGAAGGGGAATATTCCAAACTGCTGGCCATCGCTCAAAGATTTGTGTAGCGTTCCTGCATCCCGGGAGGACAGATCTCACACTGTCAAAGAACCTTTTCTTTGTAAATATTAAAAGAAAGCTGTGTTGATAGCATTCAGGACATTTGCAATAAAATATATATAGATGAATAGTTGGTGTTGTCATTATTGTGGTGATTGTTACATTATCAGCTGAATTAAAACATGCAAATTTGTTGAACATAACTTTTAACATCACACTGCAAATTATTGCAAATATGAAAAAACTTTCTTTTTTTTTTACAAAGTAGCCTTCATAACTTTTCACAAGAGATTTATTTAAATGTATATAAAATACGTAGGACATCACTAATAGGTTCTAAACATTATATATACACTCACCGGCCACTTTATAAGGTACACCTTACTAATACCGGGTTGGACCCCCTTTTGCTTTCAGAACTGCCTTAATTAATCCTTCGGGTTATAGATTCAACATCTGTAAATATTCCTCAGATATTCATATTGACATGAAAGCATCATGCAGTTGCTGCAGATTTGTTGGCTGCACATTCATGATGTGAATCCCTAAGGTGCTCTATTGAATTGATATCTGGTGACTGTGGAGGCCATTTGAGTACAGTGAACTCATCGTCACGTTCAAGAAACCAGTCTGAGATGATTCATGCTTTAAGACATGGCGCGTTCTCCTGCTGAAAGTAGCCATCAGAAAATGAGTACACTGTGGTCATAAAGAGATGGACATGGTCAGCAACAATGCTCAGGTAGGCTGTGGCTTTGACACAATGCTCAATTGGTACTAATGGGCCCAAAGTGTGCCAAGAAAATATCTACCACACCGTTACACAACCACCATCACCAGCCTGAACCATTGATACAAGGCAGGATGGATTCATGCTTTCATGTGGCTGACACCAAATTCTGCCCCTTTCATCTGAATATTGCAACAGAAATCGAGACTCATCAGACCAAGCAAAGTTTTTCCAATCTTCTATTGTCCAATTTTGGTGAGCCTGTGCAAATTGTAGCCTCAGTTTCCTGTTCTTAGCTGACAGGAGTGGCACCCGGTGTGGTCTTTTACTGTTGTAGCCCATCTGCTTCAAGGTTGGACGTGTTGTGTGTTCAGAGATCCTCTTCTGCATACCTTGGTTGTAACGAGTGCTTATTTTAATTTATTGTTGCCTTTCTATCAGCTGGAACCAGTATGGCCATTCTCTTCTCACCTCTGGCATCAACAAGGCATTTGCGCCCACAGGACTGCCGTTCACTGGATATTTTCTCTTTTTTTGGGCCGTTCTCTGTAAACCCTAGAGATGGTTATGTGTGAAAGATCAGTAGATCAGCAGTTTCTGAAATACTCAAACCAGCCCATCTGGCACCATTAACCATGCCACATTCAAAGTCACTTAAATCACCTTTCTTCCCCATTCTGATGCTCAGTTTGAACTGCAGCAGATCGTCTTGACCATGTCTACATGTGATTGGCCGATTGGAAATTTGGTTAACGAGCAGTTGGACCTAATAAAGTGTCCGGTGAGTGTGTAAATATTTAGTGTTTTAAAAGAAGGAAATTATGCTCAACATTTATTTGATAAAATATGTTGCCAATTTTAAATAGCCATATTCTTATTGAATAGTTTTCAAATGTAATATATTCCTGTAATTTCAAGGCTCACTTTTCAGTCTTCAGTGTCACATGATCCTTCAATATAATATAATGATTTGTAGTAATCATTCTTACAATTATTTATGCCGAAAATATTTTCTTACTTTATAGTTTAATGGAAACAATGATACATTAGACTTTTAGGATTCTTTGTTAAAAAAGGTTTGAAATAATAACTTTTATTTGCAATCTTTTTTTTTTTTACATTATAAATGCATAAATTCATTGAAAAAAGGTTGCAAATATTGCACATATAATAAAAAATACTTTAGTTGACTTTCTGCAGTTGACACACATGTTAAGCGATAACACGAGACGTGAGATGTACATTTACGATTATACTACAGGCCTGTCGAATGCTTGATTCCGATTGGCTGATGATCATTTGAAGGCACGCAATTATTTTCAGGAAAATGCATAGGTAAATTAGTTCCAGGCAGGTTTCGACCGCAATACAGTTACATATCATTACGCCAAATGGTTTCAGTTATTTTACAGCCTACAACAAGAAAACAAGGCCTTGAATGACAAAGGTAAGAAATTAGTCCTACAAACAGGAGCAGTTTGAGGACAAAAAGACAAACGTCTTGAATACAACATATAAGCAGTGTCTTTAGGTGTGGTAGTCATAGTATAAGCAGAACAATTGACTCCGCTCGAGTACATACAAACCTGTAAATGTTGCTTGCACCTCATGATCCCATCCACATCAATGGGATGGCCGTCGAGCCTGTCTCATCCTTCAAATTCCTGGGCACCCACATCTCCAAGGACCTTTCCTGGACCACCAACACCTCCAGCCTGGTCAAGAAGGCTCACCAGCGCCTATTTTTCTTAAGGCAACTTAAGAAGAACCAGCTGTCATCAGCC
>CAIGQZ010001236.1:869365-912235 GCA_903798205.1 Danio tinwini
TATATATATATATATATAAATTTACCTCTCCAGCCAGCTGGGCAAACAGGGACTTAAAGGAATCATCAATGTCATCTTCTGTAATTTCTTCCTGCAAGAGAAATTCAGCCACATTTATTAAAGCACATCAATCATTTTAGTCTAAAAGATTATATGACAATACAGATCCAAAATATTACCTCATCTTCCAGGTCAGCTGAAATCTCATCATCCAATTCCCTATGAGGAGAAAACAGATTGTGTGGGTGAATGAATGTCTTTTTAAAAACATTATTCCATATTAAAAGAACACTGTAAAAAATATGATTGTTACTTTAATTTTATCAGGTAATCATCAGATTTTATTCATTCATTTTCTTTCGGCTTAGTCCTTTTATTCATCAGGGGTCACCACAGCGGAATGAACCGCCAACTTATCCAGCATATGTTTTACACAACGAATCCCCTTCCAGCTGCAACCCAGTACAGGGAAACATCCATAAACACTCATTCACACAGACTCATACACTACGGCCAATTTAGTATATTTAATTCCATGTCTTTGGACTGTGGGGGAAACCAGAGCACCCAGAGGAAACCCACAGCAATATAAGGGAGAACATGAAAACTCCACACAGAAATGCCAACTGACCCAGCCAGGGCTCGAACCAGCAATCTTCTTGCTGTAAGGTGACAGTGCTAACCACCAAGCCCCCCTGACGCCCCCATCAGATTTCAACTAAATATTTACTTTTATGCAAAATTTGACAAAATATTTTTATTTTGATGCAAGTAGAAATGGATAGAAAAGTTAATTTGATTCAACTAAAGAATTTTAGGCAGCATCATTTTTTTACAGTGTACAGTTCACCCAAAAATGAGAATTTACTCACTATTTACTCGCCCTTAAGTGGTTTTAAACCTTTATGAGATTCATTTGTTCTGTTGAACACCAATATGTTTTGAATTACATCTATGTTGATCTTGGAACAACATTCCAATCAGCCAACCAGAATTAAGGTATATGTTAAGTTTAGGCTTATGGTTAGGGTTATGCACGTTTACATGATTGTTATCCAACTAATATTAGCCTCTGATTTTGGGAATAATTTACAGTTATTAGGTATGGATTACATTTTCCAACAAAAATTATGTTCCAGGATCGCATCGTACTTGGCAAAATTTATGACGTGCCGGTGTATACAGAATTCTAGGATAACAAGAGGGTTAAATATGTGTGACTGAACAATGACTGAATTTACATTTTTGAGTGAACCAGTGCTGAAATATTAAAGTGCTCAAACACACACTCACTCTGTCTCTGATTGTTTCTCGGTGAAGACTCTCAGGACAAAATCTGCCTCTTTGCTGGGCTCGAAGGTGGACGGGACAATGATGTATTCTCCAGGAGGCAGACGCAGGCGAGTGCTCACCTCCCGCAAGTTGATGAAGGTCTCGGATCGAGCGGCCGACGAGTGATTCAAGAAGAAATCCTTCTTAAGGTGCACGTTCTGACAGCCTGTGTACTGCAGACAGATCAACATCACCAATCAAATGCTTCTGCTATACTGCTGTGAGGAATCTAGAGGAAACTCAGAAACTCTAGAAACCCAAAGAGTTAATAAGAAAACCTAACAATAAGATTAATATTAATTCATCTTCATTTTCTAGAGCGCTTATACAATGTAGATTGTGTCAAAGCAGCTTAACATAGATGTAGTTCTAGTAAATGGAAACTGCTTCAGTCAGTTGTAGTTCAGTTTAGTTCTGTTCAGTGCAATAATACAAATGTCACTGCTGGACGCCCAAACACTGAAGAGCAACCCCAATGATGAGAATAGGAAATCTGTAGATAAGAAATCTGAAATTGAGTAATTGATAAAGTTAGATTAATAGGAAACCTATAAACTTAAGCATTTATGTCTGCTTCATATTTTAGATTTTAAGATCATTTTGGCTGTGTTAAGAACAGTATAATTTCAGAAAAAAAGCATATTTTTGTTGAACTTTTAATATTTTACCCTCGTTTCCTTTCAAAAATCGAATTATTTATGTCTATTTAATTGTTTAGCTTTTTGGATAATTATTTGGCTGTATTAAAAACAGCATGAATTTGAACAAAAAACATATTTCTGTTCAAATTCTAACATTTTATACTCATTTTCTTTCAAAAATCTATTTGACACTAGGTACAAAAAATAGTTATACTCAAAATGTCCCCATTGAGAGCCATTAACATTGCACTATTTCATTCTAGTGTAATCTAGGCATACTCTTTGTTAACAGGTTTCTGTTTTGTTGGCAAAGGATTAATATGTTAATGATGTAAGCCAACCTATTTAACAAAGAAAACAAAAAAAGAAGATGTACATGGATTCATACCTCTTCAGGAACCTACAGCGAGAAGAAAAAAACAAAAAAAACAATTAAGACATTTTTTCTTATTAACAAATATAATGATCGACATTTATGAATGAATAATTACATTATAAAATGCAAGAAATAATAATAATAAAATGCAATAATTAATTATAATATAATTATTCCTATTTCTTAATTATTGTCTTGGTGGTTTACCATTATTGTTAAATTTGCATATGAATATAATTATTGTATCATATAAGTGAAAATCTAACTGAACCCATTGGCTCCTCACCTCATAAATTGCGAAACCGATAGTGTGCATATCTTGCCCGTGGCGGCGGTACCGTCTGCGGTCTTTCTGCATTAATGCCACCAGGAAGCTGCAGGCCACTTCTTCATCCTCCGGATCATCATCTTCCTCCAGCAGTGTGATCTTATACTGTGGATTGATCCAGAACGTGTCTGAAAAACAGCACAGGAACACAGAGCAGCCATAATAAAGCAGTTTTAAATCTTAGGTGAAACTGGTGTCAGTAAAGATTTATCATTTTAAATAAATGCTGTTCTTCTGAACATCCTGAAATTCAAAGAATCCTACAATTAATGTATCATGGTTTTCACAAAATAATATTGTTTTCAACATTGATAATAATAAGTTAATATTTCCTAATCAGCAAAAACACGTATAATGTAATATTGAATGCTCGAATGATTGTAAATATTTTTATTGTATACACGCATACATAAGAACATATATAGCTATTAAATTTAGATGAAAAATATACATCATAATAAAAAAACATTTAATTATTTTTATTAACTATAAAAACACAAGTGATCACTGAATTTTTTTCATTTTCTCTGAATTTACATTAATTAATAGTAATGTGTTTAAATTAAACAATCTTTGTTTTCTTCTGTAAGCTCCTGATGACATTTCTTCCAAATTGAAAGTAAAAGATGTTATTTAGAGTTATTTTATTTTGCATAAAATAACAAGAAAGAGTCTTGTTTTCAAATGTCTATATTCATTTTCAGTTTCAATGAGTTAAATACCTTCAATGAGAAAATGACCTTCCATGTAGTGTGTAACACAGCTCTAAGTGAAGTGAAATATCCAGCTTAAGCTTAAATCTGAAAGTGGACAGTTTTTAAAACTATTGATTCATCTATAAAAGAGTCGACTCATAGTGGTTTAAATGAATCGTCTTCATAACGAGTCTTCAGCCGTTTCGGCGTGACGTCATCGCGGAACATAATGGTTGTGCACGCAGACCCGGCAAAATTCAAACCTGCGGTCCCGCCCACTAACACAGCAGCAAGACGCTCATGAAGACGCTGTGTTTACCTGGATATTGTTGGAAGTGTGAGGGAAAGGAGTCGTTCAGAAATCTGCACGTTTACAATGGGCGATCTATCACTACACAGCTCATGCATTAGTTTCTGCCTGACACCAGGGGTGCAGGCAAAATAAGGACAAAAAAATAGGTACACCGGCAGGCTGCTGAACGCTGGGCTTCGGGCTGTTGAGCAGCACTGAAAAGGCTTGCGAATGGAGAGCGGGAGCCCGCAGAGAGCTTGTCAGAGGACAGAGGATTCTACAACCTCCCGGCTGGGGATGTGATCGTTTAGAAAAGCAGAGTACAGGTAAGCCCTTAGAACATATAGCAGTTCACAGACGAGATGCCACAGCAATGATTCCAAATAGAAATGATCTACATGTTTTGTTACTAGTAACCGCGTGTACTGTATCAGGTTAACTCTTTATATTCTCATATCGCGTCTAATGCCACGTTGTAAACGTGACGCGTGCTGCTTTGTTTACAGATTTAAATGCTTTTGTGAGCTCGTTCCACTGCCATTTGTCATTGCTATGGCCACCGTTAGCTGATCCTGCACACGTGCAGCAGTCAAGGTTCAGAATAGTTTAGCTTTTGCTGCTGTGTGGATTAAAACTGAATGTATGTCATACATATGCTAGTGTTTAACTGCACTGCTTTCGGCGCTGAGGTGTCTAAATAACACTGTTGAGAAGCGGGTACTGTTTACTGTGGTGTTAGTAAGTTTACTTTGAAGCATGTTTCGAGCGTCCGCTGCGATCCAATATTGGCAACCCGCGGCCGCGGTCTTGATAAACCACACTGGCCATATTACTGTCTCGCGCTGAACGCTGTCGACCAATGGAAACAGGCTGTCATTGGTCCAATCAGTGCAGATTAGCTTCGCGCTAAGCAGGGGTTTGGGAACAAATGAATCGCTAAACGATTCATATGGGAGTCGCTGGGATAATTTGGTAAAAAAAAATGCATATTATAAGATCATGAACGTGTTTTTTGACCTTGCATACATATCAGTATGTTGTTAGAGACCCATAGAACCAAAATATGACCCTTTTCAATGTGTAATAGGGGCTCTTTAAGAATTCAATATTTAGTGGAATGACCCTGATTTTTATTCATTTAATCCATTTTAATTCAGTTTAGCCATTTACTAGAAAACAATGCACTAAAACAATTTGGAAATAATGTAATCAGACCTTAATAGAATAAAAGTAATATTAAACTATTGATACTGTGCTAAAACCCATACCTAATAATAAGAAACTGAGAATTTTTGTTTTTTGAAGTGTTTTTGACCAGATAAATTCAAGACTAACACTGTGTCATAACTACAAGCGATGTGACAAGATTCCAGCGACGAGCAATTTGGCTGTTTGCACAAAAAGCAACGTGACACGACAGGAACATTTAAATACCAGACACTGCACTCCCAACGAAATTGTTAAGGCTTTTAATATAATTAATACATATTAAAACTCTTATTAATAGCCTACTGAGCAACTTATGTTGTTGGTTTGCACAGAATCACAGTTCATTTTCATTCTGAGGTGAACTATCTGCTGCTGCAGTAGTATGGCAATAAATGTCATATCAAATTCAATATTGGGAGCATTTAAGATATATAATATAAATATATATATATATTATAAATGACAGTGACAGTTTATTTGTATAGCACAATTAAAAACATCCCATCACAAGAACTAGAAAACCAGAAACAACAAGAGTCAGACAAAGTCAAGTTTTGACAAAGAAAAAGAAAAAAACTTTTACCTGCTTGAAAGCCAGAAAAATATGAAATAAAACTCAGTTTATGTGTTAAACGCTTTTTCAAACAGGAAAGTTTTTAACTTATGCTGAGTTCAGACTGCATGATTTTCAAAGCAGTCACATCACAGATGTTTTCACACTGCATGACTATCTGGGGTAGCATTGCGTTGTTGCTGTGTTTGCACTGCAAGATGGATCGGCGACAGGGGGTTTCACACTGCATGACTTTACAATAGGAAGAATCGCCGGCAACTTTGCCTCGGTCTGCAAACTACGTCTCACAATCAAACACATGCGAGAAGTGACATGGAAACAATGCAAGGTCATGTAGTATATCTTTTGTTATTAACTACATAAAGAGAAAGAAGCCTTTAGTGGGGTAGAAAATGTACGTAGTGTACAGATAGTGTCAAACTAATGGAACAAAAGCACACAATCTGTACCTGAGGTGATCATTGTCAGTAGTTTATGGTGTTATCTTGCTGCGATGTTGCAGTGATTTTTGACGTTTTATTTTTAATTTTGTGACAAGTTCAGCTGCAGTTAATCTCTCACACTATGCAGTCAAACAGACGACGGCGGATACAGATCACAAGCAACAGGCCACTTTTTCCAATCCATTCACTAACTTTTCATTCATGCCCCTGCTACAAAGTCAAGACACTTCATAATGTCCATTTCTTCCATAATTCTCAGCATATTCATAATTTCTCCCTCGCACCAAAAATGTGCTCTCTTGCTTGAATCCATTCACATTTGTTTTTGATAAAGAAACGTCTGACAACTGCCACGTGTGTGTCCTGTCACAAAATGTAGCGAAAAGTACTACAGAACACTAATAGTTTGATGAGGGTGTTTACATGTGTGTACTGCAGTTCAATAATGCGACTAAAATCGGCATACTCCATCTTAATTTGATTTCTGTTTAGTTATTACAGTGGCCGAGAGAGCTTAACGCCCTGCAATTTAAGAAAGCACATGCTATTACAAAAACACCAGCAAATAAAGAAACGATCTTCATCAATTTGACAGCACAAGTGTTGCAAATTGGTCACAACACAAACAACTGAAGAAACGCGCTGCATATTGGTCACAACGCTTGCAAATATCCACATTACACAACAGTAATGTTTCAAGGGGACCCAAAAACATGATGGACCCTGCTGAGATATGGATGTGTTATTATGCCGTGACAGTTTCTCAGTGAAGTGATTGGCGGTCTTTGAAAGGTGAGTTGTTTTTCGTTTATTTTAATATCCTGATTACTCGACATAACAACACATCCATATCTCAGCAGGGTTCGTCATGCTTTTGGGTCCCCTTGAAACATTTCCGTTGTTTTACGTGGATATTTCCAAGCGTTGTGACTAATTTGCAGCGCATTTCTTCAGTTGTTTGTGTTGTGACCAATTTGCAACACTTGTGCTGTCAAATTGATGAAGATCGTTTCTTTATTTGCTGGCATTTTTTGTAATTGCATGTGCTTTCTTAAATTGCAGCGCGTTAGGCTCTCTCGGCCACCGTAGATTACGACTTTAGTCAGATTAAGGTCATCAGAAATCACTGTTTACATGGTGGACTCTTAATCAGAGTACTGTCTAAATCATATTAAAATCAGAGTATTGGCGTTCATGTAAACGTAGTGCAATAAAGCCACTCTGTGACCTTGAGCAATAAATCTGCTGTATGTGAAGGGTGCCGTCACTCACTGGGATGATTTCGGCATCCTCCTGCGGTGCTTCCTCTCCTCCAGGCCCCGTGAAACTTGATGGTGTTCCAGTGGCTCATATCATCATCATTCAGAGCATCAGGGGTCAGATTACAAATCTCCAGCCTGGAGAACTGACGCAAGAACTCACCAAATGACATCCTGGGGACAAAACCACACAAGGGAAGATATCATAATCGGCCAGATGTGGCTCCAAATGAGTTTGATTGGCATCTGCACTCATAAAAAAAACAGATTTTTACTGCCTGTTCACACTACTTATTTAAAATGAGCTGAAACAACACAATTCTTAAGAGGGTTTTTTTCTGTACAACTTATGCCGAGTTCAGACTGCATGATTTTAGCCCAAATTTTGACTCGCCAACAGGTTTTGAGAAATCGCAGACAAATGTCTGAAATCACAGGCAAATTGGTGCTCGTTCACGAGTGTAACAATCACACAGTGTGAACTATCAAAGACACAATCTAAAAGAATCGCAGATGAGTCGCTGACACCCGTGAGATATTTGGCATGCTAAAAATCTGGACCTGTCTGTGATTCAAATCAAGCTGTGTAAAATGTGTCCTGATAAAAAAATAACATCTGCGATTACCTACAGCCAATGAAAGAGCAGCATTCACTAGTATGGGTATCTACAGGCCAGCGGGAGGTTGAGGGAGAAGTTAAAATCTCTATTTCAGTTTATATGGAGAAAAAACTAGTGTAAATTTGGCAGGAGCACCTGTGCCTGTTTTGTCATCTGAGCAATACCACAACCGGGTCCAAAACAAAAAAAAAGTTGAGGAGAAATTGCTAAAGCCAGGTGAGCTAAATAAGTACACTTTCTACCCCACTAAAGGCTTCTTTCTCATTATGTATTCAATGACAAAAGATGACGTGACCTTGTGTTGTTTCCATGTCACTTCTCATGTGTGTTTGGTTGTGAGACATAGTTTGGACAAAGTTGTTGGCAATTCTTCCTATTTTAAAGTCATGCAGTGTGAAACTCCTGTCGCTGATCCATCCTGCAGTGTAAACAAAGCAGTGACGGAACGCAACCCCAGATAGTCATGCAGTGTGAAAACATCTGTGACACGACTACTCTGAAAATCGTGCAGTCTGAACTCGGCATTAATTGTTTTATGCTCAATCCACTTAAATTTGTAAGAATGATTAAGTTAACCTAATTGATTTGTGTTGAGACAACATGAAGGAATTGTGTGGAACTCAGCTTTTTTTACAGTGTGGATGTTTTTTGTTGTTTTAATTCGCCCAGTCTCTAAGCAGAATATATGTTCATTTCCTTAGTGAAAATCTAAAGCTAGAGTAAACATCTATTTTTAATGTAATGTAAGATCAATCTATATTCCCGATAAAGCTCACCAAAACTCTCCATCCTCCATTTGTAAGTGCAAGTCGTCCTTCTCGGATGGATCAATCTCGTCCCATTCTGGAGAGCTGGAGAGCGAACAAACATCTTCTTACTCAATGACATCAGGTGAAATTAATAGGTATTTTTATGTTATTACTTACTTATCACTCCAGGCTCCGGTCCATTCTACCTGACCCCATGGATTACGGATGCGGATAAGCCTCTCCATCCGCCCTCTATACTCCACCTGTCAAAGCAGATAAAGATATTGCACATTAAAAGGGGCAGTTCACTCTAAAACAAAACCTACTATCAACCCCTTTTTTTGGTTTTATTAATAATAATAATAATAATAATTATTATTATTTTGATGTGCCTTAGCAGGATAGCAGGATCATTTACGCATCTTTGATTTGTACCAAACCAGTTAGAGTTTTTTTTCGTTCTGTTTACCAGTGTTGGATAAAAAGTATGTTGAGTTAGGGCAGCACGGTGGCGCAGTGGGTAGTGCTGTCACCTTACAGCAAGAAGGTGGCTGGTTTAAGCCTCGGCTGGGTCTGTTTGCAGTTTTATGTGGAGTTTGCATGTTCTCCCAGTGTTCACATGGGTTTCCGCCGGGTGCTCAGTTTTTTCCCACAGCCCAAACACATGCACTATAGGTGAATTGGGTAAGCTACATTGTCTGTAGTGTATGTTTGTGAATGGGAGTGTATAGGTGTTTCCCAGCAATGGGTTGCAGCTGGAAGGGCATCCGCTGCGTAAAACATATGCTGGATAAGTTGGCGGTTCATTCCGCTGTGGCGAACCCAGATTAAAAAAGGTATTAAGCCAAAAAGTAAATGAATGCATACATATTAAGTTACTCCCCAAAAAAGTAACTAGTTGTGTTATGTAGTTACTTTTTATGATAAGTAGAGCGTTACGTTACTTTTGCATTACCTTTTATCACCTGGCTGAGGCTTGATCTCTTTCAGAACTTTTTTTTTTAATAGAGGAGCTCTGCAATTGACAATACACCGTATAAGCGTCATTTATCTTTAAAAAAACACATCAAAATGTTATCTGAGAACTTCCTTTCTCTAGAGCTACAGTATACTTTTCATATATACAGATTTTTGAAAGTTTAAAGTTACTTTTGTATTTGCAAGTAAAATCGCCGTCCATTGAGACAATTCCCTTTTCCCTTTCTTTGATGCATTCAAAATAATTAAAAAGTAACTCAAATATTATAACTTTTATTTTTTAAGTAATGCGTTACTTTACTCGTTACTTAGAAAAGTAATATTATTACATAACTTGCATTACTTGTAATGCGTTACCCCCAACACTACTGTTTACCACAAAAGATAATATTTTGAAGAATGTTGGAAACCGGAAACTATTGACTTACATACTAGGAAATACAAAAACGGTCAATGGTTACCGGTTTACAACATTCTTTGAAATATCTTCTATTGTGGTCAACAAAACAAAAAAAACTTACACTGGTTTGGAACAAGTCAAGGGTGAGTAAATGATGACAGAATTTCATTTTTGGTGAACTATCACATTAAGACACATAGAAATAAACTCAAACTTATTTTGCAATATTAAATCAAAACCTCGGAAAATCAGGAAAGGGGTTGCAAGTGGATAAAAGAGATTAATTAAAACACCAGGTATAAATGATATACATCTTATTTATTCATTAATTCATTTTCCTTTAGCTTAGTCCTATATTTATCAGGGGTCGCCACAGCGGAATGAACCACCAACTATTTCCAGCATATGATTTACGCAGCGGATGCACTTCCAGCCGCAACCCAGTACTGGGAAATACACCCTCACATGCTCACACACACTCATACACTACGGCCAATTTAGTTAATCCAATTCACCTATAGCGCCTGTCTTTGGCCTGTGGGGGAAACCGGAACACACAGAGGAAACCTACGCCAACATGAAGAGAACATACAAACTCCACACAGAAATGCCATTCGCCCAGCCGGGACTTGAACCAGTGACCTTCTTGCTGTGAGACGACTTAGTGCTAACCGCTAAGTCACTGCTTCTTATTTATGATGTATTGTATTTTTATTGTCTCATTTTAGTGCCTCTTAAATAAAGTGTATTATAATTAGTATTGTTATATTCATTTACCAAGCCAGTGGTCAACATAAACTGAGCATTACCTGTTTGAGAGCAGTCACGGAGTAAGCGTGACCCTTTACAAGCTTCTTAAATGTCACAGACTCCATGTCAAAGGCACTGGTGATCTGAAAAACAATCATATATAATACATGAATCTAACGCTAGAATGAAGTAGAACGTACATAATTAAATACCCTATGGGCACATAAATAAATGATAATAATCTGTGTTTTCTTAAAGCGGTTACTTCACTGCATTTATTCGAATCAAAATGTGTTGTATTTTTACAATAAATATTAAATACAGTAAAAAAAACTGTCAATTTTTGAGGGGATTTTATGTATTTTCTATTTGAATTATTTGATAAGGTAAAAATGTACTTAAAAATATCTTGGATCCTCCAAATCCTCCCCTGTCCACATTTATTAGCTATATTTACATTCCAAGTTTGGAAATTACAGTAATTTATGCATAAAATTTGAATATTGCAATAAAGAAAATGTGAATAAAGCAATATTTAAATTGGTCACTTCCTGGGAAATTCTATATTTATATATATATATATATATATATATATGATATATTGATAACAAAATTAAAAGCAAGTAGAAAAAGAATTCTGCAAGCAGAGAAACCACGGTAGTACTTTTTCCTTTTTAAAAAAAATTTATTGTTAAACACAGTTGTGCTATCTTCAATGTTTGGGAACACAACAGTTCTAGGAGGTAACAATTTAAAATCTTTTTGATGATGAACTTAAATGTACATGTTAAGTACAATTATTTGATCTCATCATCAGGCTCAATCATTCTAGATATATAAACTAGACTTTTTATTGTACACTACTGAAATTATTAATGAGTACTGATAAATGTCTTTCCATAGTAGTGCATGCATATTAAGTATTTTCCTACTGGATGAAAAAAATATGAAAAGTAATCTGAGTGTATACATTTGTTTTATGCAGATTTGTATGTATTTATGCACATTTAAGTTACAGGAAACAGTGAAAGAAAATAGCAAATTGGAAATACAGTTAATAAATGCATTAAAATTCATAGAGTTCGGGATCAGTTTTCACTGCTATGCAGATGATACTCAATTATAAATTTCAACTAAACCGGATGAGATGTTTGAACTGTCTAAGCTAACTGAGTGTATTAAAGATGTTAAAGACTGGATGACCAACAATTTTCTTCTCTTAAACTCAGACAAAACAGAATTATTACTTATTGGGCCTAAATCCTGCACACAGCAGTTCTCACAACTCGATCTGCAATTAGAGGGATACAAAGTTAGCGTTAGCTCTACTATAAAAGATCTGGGTGTCATATTAGACAGCAATTTAACCTTTAAAAATCATATATCCCATGTCACAAAAACTGCCTTCTTTCATCTATGAAATATTGCTAAATTGCGAAGTATGCTATCCATCTCAGATGCAGAAAAGCTAGTTCATGCTTTCATGACTTCTAAGCTGGATTACTGTAATGCTCTGTTTGCTGGTTGCCCAGCATCCTCTATTAACAAACTGCAGCTTACCAGGTCTAGAAAATATGATCATATCACTCCAATTTTATCCTCCTTACACTGGCTGCCTGTTAAGTTTCGTATTGAATTTAAAATATTGCTTCTTACCTATAAAGCCTTAAATAGTCTAGCTCCTGTTTATCTAACCAACCTCTTGTCTCGCTACAATCCAACCCGCTCTTTAAGATCTCAAAACTCAGGGCTTCTTGTAGTACCTAGAATAGCAAAATCAAGTAAAGGAAGTCGAGCCTTCTCATTTATGGCCCCTAAACTCTGGAATAGCCTTCCTGATAATGTCCGAGGCTCAGACACACTCTCACTCTTCAAAACTAGATTAAAGACCTATCTTTTTAGCAAAGCATACACTCAGTGCATTACATAGCGGTATGACGCATGATGTGCCCCACACACGATTTTGCTTCTTGTTTATACACACTATGAACAGCAGCTACGCTAATTATTCTCCTTATTCTGTATTTTCACCTGGGGGTACTCATCTCGAGACCCTCAGACTATGCAGTGCCACTGATGTGATCCAAGACCAGCGACGAGACGATCCCAAGGTTTCTGGACCAGGCCGTATCCTGAGCTGCTGCTCAGCATGAGACTGATTCCTGTGATGCTCCAAGGACAGACGTGTCTTCACTGAGGTCCAGCTACTGCGCCTAGACTGCAGCCCTGCACAAGACGTTTGGCCATAGGAGAAATGGTTGTGTCCAACTGAGCCTGGTTTCTCTCGAGGTTTTTTTTTAATTCTTCACTTTCGCCAATTGGTGAAGTTTTTTCCTCACCGCTGTCGCCACTGCCTTGCATGGTTCGGGATCTGTAGAGCTGCGCATCGATAGAATTGTTCTTCAGTGTTTGGACTCTCAGTAGTGATTATTAAACCACACTGAAGTGAGCTAAACTGAACTGAACTTAAACACTGAAAACTGAACTGACACTGTTTCAATTCACTATAAACTTCCATGTGAAGCTGCTTTGACACAATCTACATTGTATAAGCGCTATACAAATAAAGATGAATTGAATTGAAGTTCATTTTTACATTTTTACGGTTCATTTTTAATTTGCACATTTAAGTTAAAGCTGAAGAGGTTCTATTATGCAAAAATCACATTTAAAAGGGGGTTTACATAGTTGTGTTGCAACAGTCTGTGAATATAATAATTAATTATATTTAATAAAATCATTATAATTCTATTTTTTATAATCACACTTTATAAAAACAGTCTGCAGAAACACTTTGATTGACATTCATCAGAGGAGGAAAGCCCTGCCCATTAGTGACAATCTCTTCCTTATTAGAATAGGAGTCCCAAATCACATACTTATGCACTATTCGATGCCATTTTGTAGTATAAATAGTGTAAGTAGTGCGTTCACACTGAAAACTCTTTAAATACCCGGATGATGCACTTATTTAGCCGTTAAAAAGAAGTGTGTAATGATGCACCCTTCACGCATTCAACAGCCGCTGCTTTACTCAAATAGCGGAAGAGGCAGAGCTTTCGGGGACTGATGTTGGATTACTTTAATCATTTTGGATTGTGAACGCTTAATTCTACAGCAAGAGTGATTATGCCGCCTCTTGATGGTGAATGCGGTTATACTCATGGCAGGTATTATTTGATAGTTTGGTCATTTATTTCACCAATTTGTCAACCGTAAAACGTCATCAGGGAAACGGTTTAAATTTCCGCTTTGTAAAAAAAAACATTTGTGTTACACCTGTCCAATTGTTCATTAACGCAAATTTTTAATCAGTCGATCACATGGCAGCAACTCAATGCATTTAGGCATGTAGACATGGTCAAGACGATCTGCTGCAGTTCAAACTGAGCATCAGAATGGGGAAGAAAGATGATTTAAGTGACTTTGAACGTGGCATGGTTGTTGGTGCCAGATGGGCTGGTCTGGGAATTTCAGAAACTGCTGATCTACTGGGATTCTCACTCTCAACCACCTCTAGGGTTTACAGAGAATGGCCCAAAAAAAGAGAAAATATCCTTTGAGAGGCAGTTCTGTGAGCGCAAAAGCTGATGCCAGAGGTTAGAAGAGAAGGGCCAGAAGTTCGAGATGATAGAAAGGCAACAGTAACTCAAATAACCACTCGCTACAACTGAGGTATGCAGAAGAGCATCTCTGAATATACATCAAAGCTTGAGACGGATGGGCTACAGCAGCAGAATGCTGCAGCGGGCGCCACTCCTGTCAGATAAGAACAGGAGACTAAGGCTACAATTCACACAGGCTCAGCAAAATTGGACAATAGAAGATTGGAAAAAACGTTGCCTGGTCTGATGAGTCTCGATTTCTGTTGCGACATTTGGATAGTAGTCAGAATTTAGCATTAACAACATGAAAGCATGGATTTATCCTGCCTTGTATCAACAGTTCAGTGGTGGTGGTGTAATGGTGTGAAGAATATTTTCTTCGCACACGTTGGGCCCATTAGTACCAATTGAGCATTGTGTCAATGCCACAGCATACCTGAGAATTGTTGCTAACCATGTCCACCCCCTTATGACCAGTGTACCCATCTTCTGATGGCTACTTTCAGCATAATAATGCGCCATGTCATAAAGCATGAATTATCTCAGACTGGTTTCCGGAGTTATCTGACTCAAATGGCCTCCACAGTCACCAGATCTCAATCTAATAGAGCACCTTTGGGATGTCGTGAAATGGGAGATTTGCATCATGGATGTGCAGCCAACCTCAGCAGCAACTGGGTGATACTATTATGTCAATATGGATCAAAATCTCTGAGGAATATTTCCAGTACCTTGTTAAATCTGTGTCACGAAGGATTAAGACAGTTCTGAAGGCAAAAGGGGGTCCAACCTGGTACTAGTAAGGTGTACCTAAAAAAGTGGCAGGTGAGTGTATACTATGCTGTTGATTGTGTAAGTGCATAAGTACATAGTGCATAAGTGCATAGTGTGGCATTTGGGACGCAGCTCTTGTTTTTGAATCTGCCGCTTTGCTGACACATCAGCATTTGTAGCTCCGCCTTCTTTTGTAAAGAGAACTAAGAATTTAAAGCGTCAGTCACCAAAATGGCACAGTTAGGATCAAACCCTAAAAGGGGCAGTTTCAAAAAGTTATAAAAAATTATTAGTGGGATATTTTGAGTGGAAACTTCAAATACACACTCTTGGGACATCACAGTCTTCATTTACATCTTGTAAAAAGGAGCATAATACTGTAAGTCCCCTTAATGCATTTTAAAGTTTGAACAGATGTTTGACCAGTTTGTACATCTACTTAATTAAATGCATTAAAATGATGCAAAACATGTTCAAGTAGGTAACAATTTTCATGATTTGTAGGAAGCATTACTTAAACAGATGAAGTTCTTACATCAATAGAGCAGCCCAGCAGGGAGCCTCTGTCCAGGGCTTTGCTAATGATTCGGTACAGATCTCTGGGAGCTTTCCTGAGCTCGTACATCTCTGAAACGCCTCCAGTAAAATCCTCAAAACCTTCAGTGGTGGAGCCTCCAGAAAGAGCTTCATAAGAGCCGTTTAGCCTGCCACAAAACAAACAAACACACACCACTACCATGAGAAAGTTTTTTTTTTTTTAATCAGACAAGGACAAAACCAATTTTGTAAATGATTTAGCAAGCACAAATGTTGCTGGCCTTTACCAAAATGTCTATCAGGACGTACTTAGCATAGGCTTTTTCCACCAAGGCACTCCAGAACTCATTTCCCTCTGCTGAATGGACAAACATGAGCTCTCCGTCTTTGACCGGGAGCCGATCATCGATCACAATGTCCACCCATTCACCGAACTGCCAGAACTGCAGAAACGAGGAAAGCAAACCTCATTAAGCTAATCATCCAGAAGACGGACAGTGTGAGGAAAGCTTTAAAGCACTCCTGATTAGAGATGTATTCGCATAAAGATATTTTGGGAAATTTTTGTGGGAAGTTCACAACAAAACACAGTCATTTAAGGAGAAATACAGCACTGTGCAAAATCCATAAGCACTTTACCAGTTTTGTTGGCCTAAGACTTTTGCACAATATATAATCAATCAGTTTCTTTATTAAAAACAAACAGAAAATCTAGGAAATATGTACAAAAAAACAACAACAGCACAACATTTCAAGAAAAAGTATGTTTGATGTGGCCTTATGTTTGAACTGTTTTGTTCTAATTGTCCTGAATTTTCCGAAATAATGTGCTGTGTGTAATATCAGGCTTCTTTTAGCACTTTCCAGAGTTCTTCTTTAGGTTTAGAGTGTCATACATTTTTTTCTGTCCAGGTGATCTCATTTAGCCTCTATAATATTCAGTTCTGGACCCTGTGGAGGCAAATTTATGACTGCCTGTGTTTCATCATCGGTTTTCTTTCTCCAAATAGGATTTCACTACAATTAGCGGATCATTATCGTGCTGAAAATGAAAACTATTACCACTGAAGTTCTTTCCAGAAGGAATGGCATAATGGATTAAAACTAGTGGTGGGCAGTTATCGCCATTAATGTGCTACGTTGACACGAGACTCTTATCGCCGTTAATCTATTCTCAAAGTTGGGTTGGGAGCTGGGTCTATTCTATGCAAGCTATGATGACTTTTACCTTGGTATTTTAGCGCGGATGTATACCTGACCGGTGAGCCATCTGACAAAAAAAGTGCCCTTCTGAATCAAATCAGCAGGATGCCCTTCTGGATCTTTCACTTACTTCGAAGACACTACTGACTACGCTTACATGGACATCTGTAATCTAGTTATTTGCCTTAATAGACAATAATATAATTGAATATAGTGTTTACGTGAAGTGCTTTCATGTAAGAGTTTCCTGTAACTTGGGGCGACTTTAACTGCAGTTTGGCAGTTTAACTTTCACTCATGAACTTTTCATTCATGCCCCCGTGACAAACTGGGGTATTAGATGCAAATAGGGAGTAAGGACTGGTGAGAGTATTATGGAATTGAATAAAGCATACCGAATGGAAAGGAAAAAAATGTCCGCATTTCGTGATTGCGGTCCTTTATTGACAGCCGCGTATGTGGATCTTGTCGGAAATTATGACGAAAAGTCCTACAGTACATGGCAATAATAGTTTAATTGCTGTGTTTACTTCAATAATGCCACAAATATATGCATACCCCACGTCTTAATTCCATTTCTGTTTAGTTCAGTTATGACTTTAGTCGGATTAAGGTCATCAAAAATCGCTGTTTCAAGCTTATGTAGGCCTACAGTTCAAAATTCATGTTTAACTGAATAAACAGTTAGTAAGCACAAGTACATCTTATTGAACATAATTTATTTTCATCACCAATTATCATAGAACAGTTTCTCAAGCAGTTTGTGATGCGTTTTGGAAACAGGAGATGGTCTAATGTGCCACCTCGCTTGAGAAACCCGTTCTCAAAGACTTACTTTTAGTCATTATTTGGGTAGCACACATATTCTGAATGCCTTTGAATTTAAATGAGCCATTTTATTCTAGATTAATTCCAAGATTACAGTGGGATTAATCTAGATAAAAAAAAAATCTATGCCCATCTATAATTAAAACCTATCTTTACTTTTCAGCATTCACAATTCCATAATTTTAGACAATATTGCTAACAGCACTGGTAGAAATGCAGCTCAAACCAGGACAAACAGCCTCTCTCCAACATGTTTTTCACATATCTTAAACAATTAAACCAAAATAATTCTAATTCCCACCTAACTTAACTCTTATCCTACCAAACCATACATCAACTGAAAGATAAAGTATTCACCGTTTAAATCTCAATTTAAAAAAAGCCATCAGTAAAATCATTATACCATCAGTAAAACAACAGATTTAATGTCATCCTAAAACTTTTGCACAGTACTGTATACATTTGTAATTGTTTACCCTTGAAATTTAGCAAAAACCTTTTTACATTTTTGTTTTCTCTGTATATGTTTTTTAGACCTTAAAGTGACTTTCAAGCCATTGACTTTCATTGTATGAATCACCAAGGACCAGTTTCAGCTAAAAAGATCTTTAATGTTCTACTGAAAAAGTCCACATCTTAGATAGCCTAAGGCTGAGTAAATTAACAGTTACATTTTAATCTTTGGGCAAACTTTACAACTTTCCTAAAGAGATAATTCACCAAAAAAGATAAGTAACTCACTATTTACTCTCCCTCAAGTGGCTCCAACCCATTATGAGTTAAAAAAAAAGCTACTGTAAAAACCTGTAACCACTGACTGCCATAGGAGGAAAAAACAAACAGTAAGAAAGTCAATGGTTACAGGTTTCAAACTTTCTCCAAAATATCTTCTTTTGTGTTTAACAGAAGACACTCATAATGGTTTAAAACAAGTAAAGGGTGAGTAAATGATGACAGAATTAAATTTTTTCTGTGAGCTACCACTTTAAAACACCAATCATGGTACGCAACAAAACGGTGGAAAAGTATATTAAACTCAAACTCAAATACACTGTATTAAAGGGATAGTTCACACACACACACACACACACACACACACACACAAAATTAAAATTACTCACTATTTACTCACCCGCAAGAGGTTCCAAACCTTTATCAGTTTCTTTATTCTGTTGAACACAAAAGAAGATAATTTGGAAAAAGCTAAGATCATAAAACCATTGACGTCCATAGTGGGAAAAAAAACAAATACAATAGAAGTCAGTGGTTACAGGTTTCTTCAAAATATCTCCTTTTGTGTTTAACAGAAGAAAGAAACTCATAAAGGTTTGGAACAAAGAATAAATTATAACAGTATTTTCAGTTTTGGATGAACTATCGCTTTAAATAAAGCATATATCTTAGATTATTACTATTGCTTGTATTACAGAAATACAAGCTACAATTAAGTTACAGAAATAGAAATCAAGTTGAACATTCTTCTTATTGCTTAATATGGGAGTACTTCATAAATTACGCATCTTTGCACATATTTATTAACATATGAATTACTTATAATCCTAAAATGACTTCCCCTCCTCCATTGTCAACAACATCTCTTTTCTTTGACATGTTTACTGGCATGGGGGCGTCTCTCACCTGTCATTCACATGAGATCCACCAACAGCCTTCCACAAACACGCAACAATCAATTCCCTGTGGACAAAACCTGGTCTCACCCTGTATTTATTCTGCTTTGTATGTACATGACATTGTGATGGGATGAAAAAAAACTAATCACAGCTTTCATTTCAGGCCAACCTCAGCACAAAAGACATATTTAATTAAGCATTTTCAATAAAATCTCTAGAGAATTCAGAGTAATTCAGAACCTGAAAGTGAAATATTCCAGCATAGCCGTCTTGAAAACTCTGGCCATGAGGGACAACCCTGTGAAGGAGTCTTTCATTAAGAGTCAGCGAGCCAATCGCAGCGAGGAGCCAGCAGTCACCTGACCAGAAAGGAAAAAAACAAGATATAAAATACTGAAGTTCAAAAAGCAAAATTAGTCGGCGCCAATAGCCTAGTGGTTAGTGCGTCGACATATAGCACCCAGGTGCTCTCGGCGACTCGAGTTCGATTCCCGGCTTGAGGTCCTTAGCCGATCCTTCCCCTCTCTCTGCTCCCCATACTTTCCTGTCAATCTCCACTGTCCTGTCAATAAAGGTGAAACCCCCTAAAAAATTATTACAAAAAGCAAAATTAAACTCTAACTGAATCCCCTGCCATGTCTTTTAAAGGGATAGTTCAGCCATAAATCAAAATTCTATTGTTATTCACTCACCCTTTATTAGTTTCAAACTTTCTATGGTAAAACACAAAAGAAGATATTTTGAAGAATGCTGAAAACTGATAGAAAACCATTGACTTCCCCAGTCATTTCCCCCCTAATTCACACTCTCAATGCTGCACTGTAAAAAATGTAATGACAAAAAGTCAAGACAACAAATAAATTCATGTTGCTTTAACTTATTCTAATGAGTTAATCAGGTTTCAACCATAGACTGTAAAAGATATAGATGTACTATCCATGACGTCACCCATAGGTTTATGAAGAACCCAAAAGAAGCTACCAGGTTAGATTTCATGGAGGAATTTTTTTCTGGTACTAATCCCCGCTGTAGTTGATGATTGTGTCCTAAATTATTATTATTACTTTTAATAGTATTTTCTTTTCTCATTGTACTTTGTAATACTCTATTTTATCTATTTCTTCCCACCTGTTATGTTTTTACTTTATTATTATTTCTGGTTGTGTCTTTTGCAATTCTGTAATGTTACTGGATATAGTTTCTGAATTTGTATTAATACCTTATGTAATGTTTCAAGACTTACAATAATAAAAAAAGAAAAGAAAAAAGAAGCTACCAGTAGGCGTGGCCAATCGTCGCCGTTTTGTTCACGTGTCATTGCACCAACCGGGGCATACCAAACAAGGGCAAAGAGGTGGAGCGTGAGAGGAGCTACAGACCCATCCTGACATTTTGCTTAGACTGGCTTTCTTATAGGAGAAACGCTTAATACTTCATTACCTGCGACTCATTTGTGTTCTGACCACATGTGCTTGGTTGTACACTATATCAATAAAGTGTTTAGACTTTTAAAAACAATGTAGTAACACATTGAGCTACTAAACATTGTTCTTAACGCCAATTACTTTTAAACACTTCAGATATAGTCTGTGTTAGTAAATGCAGGTCTATTTATGAAATCCAGGCAAAACACTGTATGACAACGCTTCATACGACTATTCTAGAGCCTACAGCTAATCAATCTGTCAGATTCTGGAGTGCATTACAGGTCTAAAGAACATTATAAATGAGAAATGATCTTAAATAAAACGAATACATTTATAGAGACGGTATATAAGTAAAAAATTTCACTCACCTGGGAAACGGAGGCCACGTGAATGGTTTGTGAGCACAATAAAGTGTACACAGCATGCCATATCATCTGATAATTGTAAGAAATAATTTCAAAATGCAACTGACTGTGAATATGCCAAGATCAGCGGCTAATGGGCCGGAATCAGCTGAGGTGAAGTGACGGCGAATAGCGAGAGCTAGCTGTCACTCAAGTGGCCACGCCCTTAGTTATGCAAACTTAATATAACCTAATATAAAGGAAATGGATGAGTTATAAAAAAATTCACCCCCCTCACGGTTGTCATGAAGGGTAATATTAGCTATATGAAGCAAAATCCTTCTTTGTACCAGGCTGTAAACACCTTTTTTTTCTGCTGTAAAGTTGGCCATTTTAAAAGTGGGCTCAATAGAAATTTGCTCCATATGGAGTCAGGACTAGCGGAATTTCGATGAATTGCAGTTTCAGTTACTTCCCCGTTTGCTTTACGAGGGAGAGCGGGAGGTTGCAGTTTGGTTTCAACCAAACTTTTTAAGTTACACAAAGTTTAACTTAATATTTTTGTCAGTTTAATTGATGTAAGTTAAGATGAATAGAAAAGTTGATTTGAATTAGCTAAAAAATGTAAGGCTGCAAGACATTTTTTTATAGTGTAACCCAACATTGGGTCAAATATGAACAAAACTAACATTTGCGTTAAAACAAAAAAGTACTTCAAATTTAATTTAAAAATAACCCAATGTTTTCCCAGTACTGGGTTATGGCTGGAAGGCCATCAGCTGTGTAAAACTTATGCCGGAATAGTCGGTGGTTCATTCCACTGTGGCAACCCCTGATAAATATGGGACTAAGTTGAAGGTAAAATTAATAAATGAATAAATAACCCAATGTTGGCTTTGTCCATATGTAACCCAACGTTTGTTTAATACAACTCAGCATTTTTTTGTGTGTGCTGGATACAAATGATCAACATTCTTCAAATGATGTTATTTTATGCTCTACAGATAAAAGATCAAATAAAAGAAATGGCGAGTAAATGTTGACTTTTGGATGAACTATTCCTTTAATAAAACACAGCAGCTGAACTACTAATTTGCAGCCAGCAGGGGGACACACTGACAGGGGTGGGGTTTATTTCCACAGTGAGGCCTGTGAACACATTCCTGTTTACATCCCAATCCGATCTCCACCTCACAGCACAGGAATTTTCCACAGCCTCAAAACCATAAAACATACAGTAGGCTACCAGATGAAGGAAATGTACGCTTCAAATATGTGAGAGTGTTGAAATGTTGAACACTTTTGGTTGCTACAAAACTGTTATTATCCAACTTCCAAGTTTTCATGTACGCTAATGCTGTGAAATAAGCCAAACGTACACTCATGGACCATTTATTAGATACACTTGCTAGCGTTGTTTGGATTACTTACTACCAGTGGTGTAAAGAGTACTGAAAAATCATACTCAAGTAAAAGTACCATTACTTGCCTAAAAATGTAGTGCAAGTAGAGTAAAAGTATCTGTTGTAAATATTACTTAAAGTATGAGTAAAAAGTAGACCTTTCAAAAGTCCTCAAGAGTAGTGAGTAGTGAGTATTACACTGTTAAAAGCTGATGTGTTTACATGTAATTTGTGCATGTGTGTGTAAACGTAACATTCTGTAGTGCAATTAGTTATTGCCCAACAGGCACACAACACCATGAGACATTAATATTAGGTTAGATTTAGGTTGTAATGTCAGGTGACCAAAATTAAACGTCAAGCCAGCATCTAAGGACAGCGTTATTTTGATGTCCAATAATGACGTTGATATTTGGTTGATTTTATATTGTTAGAAAGTGACCAAAATCCAACGTCAAGTCAACATCTTAAACCAACGTCATATATGATGTCAAATACTGACATTTAGTCATCTGGTACGGCAACCAAAATCTAACGTCTGATAGATGTCAAAGGGGTAACGTCCACACAACGTCAAGCTGTAACATCATTAGATGTTGATATTTGGTTGGTTTTAGGTTGGACGTTGACATTGGCCTGACGTTGAGTTCTGACGTAAACCCGATTTTCATTTCCAAAATTCAACGTCCCCATGATGTTCAACGTCAATCAGACGTCATGTTGAGACGCCTGCTGGGTGTTTAAGGCCATTTCGGTCATCATACGGTAAACATCCGTTATCTTCTCATCAGTGATATGCATCTAAACAGTCTCTGGGTCAATGCGCGTAGAGATAAACACCTTCATGGACACTTTTTTATACTTCCAAACAGTTTTCTGCAATTATAAAGTGCAAACGTCTTGAGGTAGTTTATTATGATGCGATTTACCTTCTACAGTATGTGTGATTTGATTGCACAGGAATCACAGGGCTGATTTTTCTAATCCCCATGGGCAAGAAAAATAAAGTATTTACTGCAGGTTGAAAGAAAGTAGAGGAGTAAAAATACAGATACTGCACTAGAAATGTACTCAAGGAAAAGGAAAAGTGCACATTTTTAAAACTACTCAGTAAATTACAATTCCTGAGAAAAACTACTCAATTACAGTAAATTGAGTATTTGTACTTAGTTACTTTACACCACTGCTTACTACTTTGTAAGGTGCTGCTAACTTGCAAAGTCTACTCTGCTGCTGTAGCCCTGTAACTACCCTGACAACATCCTTATAAACATAACATCCTTTATAAACTCTTGCAGGGCTCTGGGCTAAGATTTATTTAAAAAAACACACAAAATAACTGTGTAATGAATACATATTTAGGCAGCACGGTGGCTCAGTGGTTGACACTGTTGCCTCACAGCCAGAAGGTCGCTCATTCGAGTCCCAGCTGGGCCAGTTGGCATTTCTGTGAAGTTTGCATGTTCTCCCTGTGCTCAAGTGGGTTTCCTCCTGGTGCTCTGGTTTCCCCCATAGTCCAAAGACATGTGCTATAGATGAATTGGGTAAAAAAAAAAATTGGCTGTGGTGTATGAGTGCGTTTTTGTATGGTGTTTGTTTGTTGAGAAGAAAAAACACACACTGTGCCTTTAACTACAATCCAGTACTGTAGGTGTGTGTTCAAAGTTTGACTACTAGTGCATTTAATAGCTTTATACCTAGCTTGAACTACTTTTTTACAATGGTGGTGGCATTAACATTAAAGATCTGACATGCCCATTGAGAGAGATAAGTTTGAAACACTGACTCAGGGTCAGTGGGAAGTGGGTGAGTCACATGCAGACACGCCTCGGGTCAGTTATTTGAGCTGCTTTTTCAGTCGTGACTCATGCTTTGAGTTTGCTGCAGCGAGCACACAATCATGTTAAGGAGATTCCATGACACATAATACTGGTAGAGCTCCGAAAATATGCACACTGGATGACTTTTTGTCCAAACAGAAGACTTACCCAGGGCTCCTTGACAGATGTCCGTGCGTGTGGCTCCACCGACAATGAACTGAGGATCCTCACAGAACTCCTGTAGAAAAAAAAGAGAGGGATTACAGGGACGGAATTTGGCATTGGGCAGCCTGAAGGTGCTTCAAAAGTTTCTACAAGCATTTTATTACAGCAGTTCAGCCAAAAGTTACAAATAAATAAATACATAAATAAAATCCCCACCCTCATATTGTATCAAAGCGGCAACCTCCCGCTCTCCCTCGGGAAGCCCATACAGCCCATTTCAGAAGTAACTGAAACTGCAATTCATCGAAATTCTGCTAGTCCTGGCTCCATAATAGAGCAAATTTCTTTTGAGCCCACTGTTAAAATGGCCAACTTTACAACTTTAAAAAAGGTGTTTACAGCCTAGTACAAAGAACATATATGTCAACACAGGCATATATATTGGTGCATATAGCTAATATTACCCTTCATGACAACTGTGAGGGGGGTGAATTTTTTTATAACTCATCCATTTCCTTTATATTAGGTTATATTATTTTTGCAAGTGAGTGACAACTTGCTCTCGCTGGTCGCCGTCACGTCACCTCAGCTGATTAGCCGCTGATCTTGGCATATTCATCGTATTTTTGCGTTGTTTTATGTGGCTTTACACAGTCAGTTGCCTTTTGGAATTATTTCTTACAATTATCAGATGATATGGCATGTTGTGTACAATTAATTGTGCTCACAAACCATTCACATGGCCTCCGTTTCCCATGGTGAGTAAAATTATATACTTGTATACCATCTCTATAAGTGTATTTGTTTTATTTAAGATCATTTCTCATTTATAATGTTCTTTAGACCTGTAATGCACTCCAGAATCTAACAGATTTATTAGCTGTAGGCTCTAGAACAGTCGTCTGAAGCGTTGTCATACAATTCTGCCAGGATTTCATCAACAGCCCTGCATTTACTAACACAGACTATATCTGAAGTGTTTGGAAGTAATTCGCACTTTCCTCCTGTTGAAAAACGTCATAAGAACGATGCTTATAGTGGCTCAATGTGTAATACATTGAGCCACTAAGCATTGTGCTTATGACGTTGCTTATGAAACAGTGTTTTTAAAAGTCTAAACACTTGATTGATATAGTATACAACCAAGCACATGTGGTCAGAACACAAATGAGTCGCAGGTAATGAAGTATTAAGTGTTTCTCATGCGTCTGTAGCTCCGCTCCGCCTCTTTGCCCTTGTATGGTATGCCCCGGTTGGTGCGATGACTTGGTAGCAAAATGGCTATGGTTGGCCACGCCTACTGGTAGCTTCTTTTGGGTTCTTCATAAACCTATGGGTGACGTCACGGATACTACGTCCATATTTTTTACAGTCTATGATTGTAACAAACTCATGTGGTTTTGTTTAGTGCACAGCAGAAACAATTCTTCACTGAGAAACTTCAGCTACTCTCAAAAAATGACATCTGATGTTTGTTTAAGCTACTTAATTAAAAAAATAAGTTGAAACAACACAATTCTTGAGTTTTTTGGGGACAACTTAATTGTTTTAGGTTCAAACCACAAATTTGTAAAAACTAATACATTAACTTAAGTCCTTCATGCTGTGCCAACACAAATCCATCGTATGGAACCCAGCATTTTTTACAGTGTAAATGCACATTTGTAAGTAAATACTATTAGATTTTTTTTGCATTATTTTTTGTCTTCCACTTTTGTAATTTTTTTTATTAAAACTGAAACGACTGAATGACACAATGGCTCAGTGGTTATCACTGTCGCCTCACAGCAAGGTCTCACAGTTGCCATTACTGTGTGGAGTTTGCATGTTCTACCCGTGTTGGCGTGGGTTTCCTTCAGGTGCTCTGGTTTCCCCCACAGTCCAAAGACATGTGCTATAGGTGAATTGGGTAAGCTAAATTAGTCATAGTGTATGTGTGTGGATGAGAGTGTTTGGATGTTTCCCAGTACTGGGTTGCAGCTTGAAGTGCATCCGCTGTGTAAAACTTGTGCTGGATATGTTGGCGGTTCATTCTTCGGTGGCGATCCTAGATTAATAAACAGACTAAGCTGAAGGAAAATAAATTAATGAATGAAACAACAACTGACATGTTGAGTAGGGATGCACCAATATGGAATTTTTTAATGATATCAATGATAACCGATAACTTTCTAAGATTTGGAGGTCGATTACACATATTTTAGCTGATAAATATATAAATATTAGCTCATGTGGTTTTTTTAAGTACGTTATTTTTATTATCAATGACCCACTATTAGTTTTTTGCATTATATTTTGTCTTCCATTTTTGTCATTTTTTTATTAAAAAGAAAACAACAACTGACACATTGAGTATGAATGCACCAATATGGAATTTTTGATAAACCATAACTTGTTAGATTTGGAGGCCGATTGCGGATATTTTATCCAATAAATACAAATATCAACTCGTTTTTAAGTTCTTTTTAGTATCAATGAACTACTATTAGTTTTTTTATTTTGCATTATTTTTCTGTCTTACATTTTTATTTTTGTAATTAAATTTTTGATAACCAATAACTTGTTAGATTTTGAGGCTGATTGCAGATATTTTAGCGAATAATTCTAAATATCAACTCGTGGTTTTTTGAGTAAGTTCTTTTTAGTATCAATGACCTACTATTAGTTTTTTTTCTATTTTGCATTATTTTTCTATCTTACATTTTTATTTTAATAATTTTTTATTAAAAACAAAACAACAACTGACACATTGAGTAAGGTTGCACCAATATGGAATTTTTGACTGATATCAAAAATCGATAACTAGGGCCAGACAGAATCTGCATACATTTTTTGCTATTTCTGCGCAGAATTTAGTAAAAAAAAAATCAGCATATAAGATTTTTCACAGAGCACACTACACTAACGCCATATTAGCCAAAATATACCCAGATAGAAGTGATACTTGTAATACGTGTCAACAATCTCCAGCAAATCACACTCATATTTTTTGGTCTTGTCCAAGATTAACTGAGTTTTAGTCTAAAATATTTGATACTTTTGAAAAAAACCTTTAACATATCAGCCACTTTAAACCCTCTAACAGCACTGTTCGGAATACCTTTTGAGCCAAATTTGCCGTCAACAACACTTGACGTTGTTGCTTTCACCACATTATTGGCTAGGAGGCTTATCCTCCTTAAATGAAAACAAAAATCTCCACCTTCATGTAGCAGATAGATAAAATAATTTGTTTGTGTTTAAAACTGGAAAAAATGTGGTTTTCATTAAGAGGATCTTTAAAATCTTTTTGAAAAACATGGAAACCTTTGATGGATTACATTGACACTATTGATCTTGAAGCAAAAGCGGAATAAACCTTTTTTTTCCTTTCTTTTATTATTTAAATTTTATTTATTTTTTTACATTTACTGTGTTATGTAATAATTGTTTTTATGGTCATTATTTTTGGTTGTGAAAAAGCAGAACAGTGTGTTAATTATTTTTGTATGTATATAATATTGTATAACAAATCAGCGTATTTATGCAGAATGATTCTGGAAGTATTGAAACTAAAAACTTAATATATGAAACAAAACATAATACCGTTTTAAATTTTGTTTAATGTTTACAAAGCAAATCCAATTAGATCCACTTATTTGGTAAACAAAGCAAATCTCTCATATAACATATCTACTAAAAGACAGAAAATATTATTTTACAAACTGTATTGTAAATAAATCAAATGAACATTTTTATATTAGTCAAAAATATTCATTTAAAAACTTAATAAATATAAATGTACAAACATTTACAGAAGTCAATAAAGAGACTTTATGAGGGGCTAAAAATCTAAGTAAATCTGGAGATTTCTGCATGCGCAGATTCCGTGTGGGCCTACCGATAACTTGTAAGATTTGGAGGCAGATGGCTGATATTTTAGTTGATAATATAAATATCAACTTGTAGTTTTTTAAGTATCAATGACCTACTATTAGATTTTTTTTCTTTTGCATTATTTTTCGGTCTTCCATTTTCCTTTTTAAATGTTTTTTTATTAAAAACGAAACAACAGCTGGATTTTTGACTAATACCAATAACCGATAACTAGGGCCAGAAAGAATCTGCAGACATTTTTTGCTATTTCCGTGCAGAATTTAGTAAAAAATCTGCATATTTTTGCAGAATGATTCTGTAAGAATCTCAACTAAAAAAACTTAATATATGAAGTAAAAAAAATATTATGTTTACAATGCAAATCCAATTAGATCCACTTATTTGGTAAACAAAGCTCACAAACACAAACAAAGTCACTCGCATAATATGTTTACTAAAAGACAAAAAATATTACTTTACAAACTGTATTGAAAATAAATTTAATTAACATTTTCATATTAGTCAGGAGTATCACTGAAATTAATAAAAAAACTGAATAAATATAAATTTACACACATTTACACAATTAAATAAATTGACTCAATAATGGGCTAAAAACCTTCGGAAATCTGCATTTCTAGTTTAGTTTTTTATTCAAATATTTTACTTTTATCCATTTTTGTAAATTTACATGAATAAGAATAATGTTGCTTTGCTGAAATGATGAAAATAAAAATTATTGTTATTTTATTTTTAATAATAAAACCTATTTAGTGTTTTTTTCAATAGGATTTTTTTAACAGAATGTGTAGAAGCTACGGCAGCCACGCCTGTGTTGACAGAGAAACATAATCATATTCTTTAAAGATATAACAAAGACTCTTCTGAATGTGAAGCCGCCTTAGAGGAATCATGTGTTCTCTGACCAAACGTGTCTGCAGAAACATTATAATCTGTGTGTATGTGACTTTATAATAGTGACAACAGCTGCAGGAGAGAGGAGGGAGGGTCAAACATTCTGACTATGAACTGCACTGATGAGTGAATCTAAAACCAAAAGCATTTCGCCGTCTAGACCACCATGGATATACACATTTGTATATAATACATAGCATTTCATAGCATTCATGAATATAGAATATCACAAAAAAGTTATATTCAACAAGAATGCATATACAGTAAAGTAACAATAGCATATATACACCTTAGAAAATCTGTTAACAGTTTCCGAATTATGTGCACTGAAAAAATATTAGTTGACTCTACTTTAAAAAGTGAGTAAACCCCATTGTCTTAAAAACAGTAAATGAACTATGTGCATAATTATAAAAAAATGAAGTTAAATCAACTTTAAGATTCCAAGTTAAAACGGGGTTTACTTTAAGTACAGTCAACTTGTCACTTTCAAAGCAAGAGGTTTACTTACTTTAAGTAAAGCAAATAATTACTTTCTACACTGTGATTCACAAGTGTTTTCTGTTTATTTACGGTTGTGAATTGCATTATGGGAGCTTGATCTCTGCTCTGATGACTGTTGATGTTGAAAATTCAACTCTACAGTTTAACAAAGTGACTTTTATTAATATTTTAGTAGTTTATAATAATACGTATAATGTATAAGAAATAATATATAGGGAAATAAGTCTGTAAAACAACAGAAAATGTGCTGGTAGTTTATTAAAAGGTTTTTGTACTGTAATATATATACAACACCGACCTAGACAATATATCACTGTAAACTGTTGAAAATGTTAATAAAAGTCACTTTTTTGAACATTTCAAGGTGTAAAGTTGTTGGAGGGAAGATCAAGGTCCTATAATGCAATTTAAAAGCATAAATAAATAGGGAAAAATAACAAAAATGAATCACAAAATATGAAAAACTGCCCATTTACGGATGTTTTACAGTATATATGGTAAAAGTAATAGCATACCAAAATGGTAAAATAGTAATCATGAAAAATGCAGAAAAAAGGTAACACATCTGTTTTCCACATTGATAATGTTTCTTGAGCATCAAATCAACATAATAAGATCATGTGAAACTGATTAATGAAAATTCAGCTTTGCATTACATTAATAAATTAAAACATCAGTTGGGTCTAAAATTGCTATTTACATCCATGTATGTAATGAAAGTTTATAATATAATTAGTTTAACTGAAGAGCATCCTACCCACCAAACAAAAACTAAATAAAACATAACCCTAACTAGGGCTGCACAATATTTCGTTTCAGCCTTGAAATTTGTAGAGTCTGTTTAAGTCTGTATCTGTGCCAAACCTATTCTAAACTAAAGTCCCTGTAGTCTTTGTCTAAACTCATTCATCGGCGAATTAAATCTAAGTTTGTTTTCTCTCTGGCTGGGAATCTTCTCTGCTCACAGCCTGCTATCTCCGGTTTGTTTAAGGTGGGCGAGACCCGCAGCTGGTTTGGCCACTGCTGATTGGAAGAAATGAAGCTCTGCTCAATCTATTGTTTAATAAGCATGTCATACAAAGAGGACTGTCCTGCTTTTGCTTTCGGACAGTGATGTGTCTAAATAAAGATGAGTATAATTGCTCATCAAATAAGGCTTTGGCAGGACAAAAAACATTTTGAGCGACGGTGTGAAAGTTTAAAGCATTCAGACACAAGAAACTGTACCATTTGTAACTATAATAAACATAAATTTTAGTTAATTATTTGTACAATAAAGACTACACAGTGTTATTTTACATTTGATTATTCATTTTCAGTGCCTGAAAACCATAAAGCACTGTTTCTTCACGTTAATGTTTGCTCTATTGTGTTTATCTATGCTTGGAATTTGCTTATTATATTTTATGCATGATTCACTCCCCTATAAAATCATCCTAATCAATCTAAAATGATGAGTTCTTTCCAAATGGAGTTATAAAGTGATCTTGTAAAATTGTATTCGTATCACTATATATATATATATATATATATATAAATATATCGTCACATTTTTCTAATATGATGCATCCCTAAACCTTAATATACCCTTAAAGAACACAAACAGATCTAATAATTGTTAACGTAAAAAAAACAAGCAGCAAACTAAAAATAATCTCACCGTAGGGCGCATCCACTCCACATCTCGGGTTTTGGAGGAATGCGGGGCGAGCTCTTTGAAGCCCAGAGAGGGCGGTTCGGCGGGAAAACAGGGGTCTTCAAACAGGTAGCCTCCTTCCAAACACTCCTGTCTGAGGGCCTCATAGTCCTGGTTCTGGAAGTGTAAAGCCTGCTCAAAAGAGCCCGCACCATCCGCCTTCAGTCTGTTAGCACTGATGTGTGCCGAGATCCCGCCGTATGAGAACATGCTGGAGCCGTGAGATGCAGAGCCGCTATAAACACTGATTCACACACACTCAACATTTAACACTGCAAAATCAGTTTATGTCTTTGTTTTCGGACATTAAAGAGGACCTATTATGCAAAAATCACTTTTATAAGGAGTTTAAGCACAGTTGTGTGCTCAAGTGTGTAAATATAGCCAGCCTCTAATGGTAAAAATTAATCAATACTATTTTTTTAATCACACTTCATAAAAACAGTCAGCAGAAACACTTTGATTGACATTCTCCCTTTGTAGATGTCATTGGAGGGGGAAGCCATGCCCATTAGTGATGATCTCTCTCTCTCTCATTAGCATAGAAAGCCTTGAGTGAGCAACCATCAGCCATTAGAGTTTTGGCAATTGTACCTTTTAGCACCGGAGTCTCCAAATTCTGCCTTCTTTTGACATTTTCACAGAGATAACATAAGTCCTACTTTGAATCTGCCGCTATGCTGACACACAGACATTAGTAGCTCCGCCCTCTTTTGAAAATAGCACAATCTCATTTGAATTTAAAGCGCCAGTCACCAAAATTGCACAATTTGAATCAATGTGTAAATGGAGCAGTTACAAAGTGTTATAAAAAATTGTTTATTTGTGGGGTATTTTGAGCTGAAACTTCACATACACACTCTAGGGACATCAGAAACTTATTTTACATCTTGTAAAAAGGGGCATAATAGCTTCCATTTAAGAGCATTGCATTGAATTTTGCCCCAAAAAAAAAGAGCCCACAACAAACATGCAGTATTATTGGTTCTCTGGATTACCCATTAATGGGTAAGTTAAATTTCAAATAAAAAAATTATTGTCATACACTGCTCAGCATAAACGAGTAAACAGATCTCTCTTTTAAATTGATATTTTCCAAAGGATGTATACAACAATATATTTGGGCATACATTACAGTAGTAGCTGGAGCTAATCTAACAAAATAACCTAAGATCACAGTCCAAAAATTAGTATTAGTAGCGTTAGTATCCCAAATGAATATGTTTTGGAGGAATAAATAAAATAAAATTGTAATAAACAGGGAAAATGCGAATAAAGCTAAAAAATATTAAATACATTTGAAATTCTGTAGTTTTTATTTTTTTTATTGCAATAGCTTGTTTGAATGTCTTCTCTTTTTTATTCTAAAGATGTTAGGTGACCAAACTGATTTTAATAAATATGACTGTTTCGTATAAAAGCACCAAAGACTATTGACTATATTTACTGAAAAATGGATAAACTATTCATTTTCAAAAGGGGTGTAGTACTTAATTATGCTGAGCACTATACAGACATTCATTCATAATCTTTTGGCTTAGTCCCTTTATTAATCTGGGGTCGCCACAGCCGAATGAACCGCCAACTTATCCAGCATATGTTTTACGCAGCAGATGCCCTTCCAGCTGCAACCCATTACTGGTAAACATCCATACACACTCATTCACACACATGCACTACTGACAATTTAGCTTACCCAATTCACCAATAGAGCATGTCTTTGGACTGTGGGAGAAACCGGAGCACCCGGAGGAAACCCACACGAACACGGGGAGAACATGCAAACTCCACACAGAAATGCCAACTGATCAAGCCGTGTTTCAAACAAGTGACCTTCTTGCTGTGAGGCGATTGTGCTACTCACTGCGCCACCGTCATAGAACTATGAAAGTTTATTAAAATAAAAATGTTCTGTAAATTTACGTAAAACATGTTTTTTTAAATTCTGGGAACAACTGATATTTCTGCCAATCTTAAAATAAATTATTGTTATTTGAGTATTTTTGTGCATTATGGGCCTGCACTCCCCCATTATTTATATAGGCTATTAAAAAAACTGAACATAAATTCTTTATAATTGCCAACAATCAATGCTGTAAGTTGTGTTCAATGTGTTCTCATTTGAAGTTTTGAAGACGCATTATCAGTAGTTTATAAAATAAAACACAAATTAACATTTAACTTGATACACTTATAACTAAGAAATGCAGAAAACAGATCTCTTTTTTTAAAGAGATGTATATAAAGCAGCTTCCGAAAGATTATATGCAGTCTATGAAGGTTTATGTGATCTCAGCATCAGTTTTAAATAATACAACAATAAATACAACTACAAGAAGTATTTTGAGTTGTTGTGTTGTTAAACATTAATGGAACTAAACAGTTTGACCTAGAAAAGAAATGTTAGAGATTTGGATTTATATTGTATTGCTTGCAAATGCAAAGTGTTTGTTCAGGTTAGTTTCAACTGAACTGAAGCATCAGTTACTGTACATTTCTAAAAAATGAATTATTCTTACCATTCCTTATTGCAAAAATAAACTGGATGGAGGAGTTAATGTGCTAAAGGCAGTCTTTGATAACTATAATGTGCGTTAAGTTAGTCATTAGCAGTCATAATGTGTTTTGCATGAACAATATTGTCATGGCATATCCGTACTGTCACAGTATTGGCATTTTACCTCTCTTATCTCTGTATCAATGACTGCATTGTGAAGCTGGCCTCAAAAATCAAAACACAAACTGAGGGCCTCCTTTTCAATTCCAGAGCAAAAGCTACACTCAGTTCAGCCGGACAGCTTTGTATACTGTATAAACTATTTAAAAGAATTGAAAAAATAATAATAATAATAATAATACAAATCATATGTTAAAGCCTATACACTGATTAAAAAAAAATCTACTAATGCTAATACTAATAAATGCACTAAAGTACAACTTTAAACCCTCAATCATTATATTTAACATTTAAATATTACTTTTAGGGCAGATTTATTAAGTGTTCTGTACATTGTTTTTTTTGTAAAATGCATGGCATGCTAAATATTTAGTCTTCGTTTCGTGTTGTCTTGGTATCTGCGTTTACACTTCGCGAATCACTGCGTTTCATTCCGTTTAAACGACATTTTAGCATTACTACGACAACATACTACATTTTTAAGCTTCGAAAATGTACATAACATTCACTTTAGACGCCGAATAAAATGTTTAATGCGGCAGACTAACAGCAGGCCGACCGCAGATCTACAACACTGACAGGATAAATCTCGACATGGTTCATTCAGGGTAGAAAAACAAGAACCGCTAATCTTGCCTTGCAGCTGCGGTCCTGTCAGTCTCTTCTCTGACGGGATGTGTGATATTATACAGTAATAATCCACTCGACAGACAAGCCGTGTGTATTGCAGTTTTAGCGTATGTGTGTGTGAGAGGCTAAAGGAGGCGGGGCGATCAACACTGACATGAACAAGTGCACTTGTCACCACATAACGGGCAACTTGGTCCTTCACAAATAGCGGGTATTCATTATGCTAATTCTGCTAAATTACGAGAGAGTCTGTACCTGTCAGTCTGGAGTTTCTTATGTAGAAATATAAAGAACAATATTTTAAAACTATATAAAATTATACATTACAGTATAGCACACATATATCATAGTAAAAATGTACTATTAGTTAATACCGCCTGTATACTTTCAACAGCTACTTCTACTACCTCAGAAACAAGAGTAGGGTGTTATGAAAAATAATTGTATATTTTGATTAGCGACACCGGTGGATGTTAAGTGCACTGCAGGCATCTCACAATGACTGGGTTTCATTCATTCATTTTCCTTCAGCTTAGTCCCTTATTTGTTTTCATTCTTTGATTTGAGGTAATTTATACATAGAAATACCTTTGCAAAGTTATTCTACTGTACTGGTATACACATCAGGATGCATGCTTTACTTATCAGAGATGAGAATAAACATTAAAGAAAGCATTTGGTCATAGAAAATAGATCCTTTGTGTACAAGTTCTGTATTTCATGCATCATATCAGCATGCGAGGTCATTAAAATCACACTTCTGACAATCTGATTATAAAGTCTGTGTGAAATTATAATTTAAATGAATCCCTTTACTTTGCCTGACTATGCAGTATACAGAATGCTCCTTTCATACAACTCAAACTCCAAAGAGAATGGAAGAGAGGCTCTCTAGGGCATATATAAATGTCATTTCCGTTTAATATTTCTGGAAAAAAACATGCAAGCTCTTAAAAGGGGTAGTTCAACCAAAACCATTTACTCACACTCAAGTGGTTCTAAACTGAACCCAAAACAAGATATTCTGAAGATACCTATATCTATACATTTAAAATAAATTTTTAAAAACAAATAAAAAATAATAATATCAAAAATAATAAAAGATATGTTTATTTAATTTACAGCAATAGGGGCTGTATATAGTTGAATGCATTTAGAACTTCAAAATGGCCCACAATGCAACGTTTCATTTATACAAGGAGACACCAGATAAAAACAGTGCTTGCAAGGCATCAAAAAGAGGCATGTTTGATAAACTTGAGACTTATTTCAAAGTATAGAAAACAACAAATGAAAATATGCACAGTGTATTTTGATAAGCCAGCCCAAGCATTTCTATTGAATGCTCCTGTCATTAAATGGACAATGCATATTAAGATCTGCTTTGTTCAAAATCAATGATAAAGACAGATCAAATTTAAAGTGAGTCTGTGGCAAAGACTATAGAATACACAAGACATGTCACTCATATATTTTCGAATAGGGAAAAGTGTAAAGGTCAATATGGTGAATGAAGCCCCGCCTTCTAGTACAGGAGCCAATCATTGATCAGTATAGACTGGCGATTATCCAGGGGAGGCCCAGATGTGAGTTTCTGCAGATTTTGTGTGATTTGAACGTTTAGAAATGAAACTAAAGAGACAGTTGTAGTTTAATTCTACTGGTGATTCCTATTATGAAATTTAATCATAAGCTTGGCAAGCAATTTTGGAGAATTTGATGTTTCCCTATTCAAACAAGATGCCTGAGCATACCATCTGAGAGGTATTTCAATAATGGCCGCTGAGTGAAATGACTTGCCTTAAAAGGAATTTTGACTGTGCGGAGCCACGTCTTTAAAATAGAAACACAATATTTCCATACAATATTTTCAGTACACAGTGCTTAAACATATTTTTATCCCATTTTATGCACAACTAAATGAATGCTTAAGTCTATTTAACTGACTGTATACTGAATATAAACTAAGAATTACACTATTAATGCTGTTAAAGGAAAATCATGACATTGAAACCCTTCCCACCATAACTTGCACAAAGTTTCCTACAAAATAATGTTGTAATAGAGTATGTGTGCATTAAAGACACTATAAAATTAAAATGACAGTTTTATTAGTACATGCAATTATTAGTAATAACAAATGTCTCTCTGGTGTGAAAGAGTGGCTACTTTTAAGACAGTCCCTACCAATTGTTCCATTAAAAAATGATAGGCAAACACTGGAGAGAAAAAAAAAACCATGCTGTTGATTACATGATGTTATTATTAGCATTACTATATGGTTAGCATTTTGCTAGGCTGTTGTTTACTGGCCAAAAGTTTGATGATAAAATCTGGTCCCTGTAGTCTATGAGATTTTATTAAATTATTTTACTTTAGACCAAGTGAATATCACACATCTGGTAATTGTAAAGTACAAAGTATACTTTAGTTTTTTTATGTGCTGTAGTATGCAAGGGTTCACATACAGTGCATGTGATGCAAATTTTGTCATCAGCAGACATATCTTTTGTAATGGCAGAAACAATGTGCAACTCACAGACACACTTTTGAATTGTTTTTTGCACTACTTAGATGCACGACTCAGGTTAGCAGCATTTTTTTTTAAACAATGCCTTGCAAGCACTGCGAAAACCCCCGAAAGTGCATTACAAACAAAACAACAGCCAATTATACTTGTATCTCTGTAGCAAATACAATGGACACATTTACAAATTCCTGTTGGTCCCTTATACTAGTTAAGCATTTAGTTATATGATTGTAATCTGTGCAAGTTAATTAGCACAACAAAAATTCTGTCATCTTCTGGGCCTTTAAATCATAGCAAATGACAGCCACTGAAAAAAAAAGAAAAGAAAAATAACCATTTAAAACTCCTTGGACGTTTATAAAATAAAATAAATAAAGATTAAGTATAATATTATTAAATTTGTTACCTGAAAGAAGTCCAGCTCAATGAACCCACTGTTGTCTATATCCATCCTCTTGAACACTTCTAAAAAAGAAAACGTAAAACAAAGGAATTTGCAACTTGAACCGATATAACAATAGGTCACAATTTATTTTAAAGGGCACCTATCATGCGAAATCAACTTTTGGAAGCTGTATGGACAGAACTGTGTGTATGTATAGTGTGTAAAACATTATTGCTTCATATAGAAAAATATAAAATACAAAAAAAAAATCTCCCTCTATTGCACAGTGGATCAATAATATGCCTTTCTGTTTTGCTATGGAAAAGATTTCATATATGATAAAAGGCAAACTTACTGCTTTTGAGAAAATGTGGACCCATAATATGTCTTATTTTAAGAGTTCACACTTTGATATTGCTTGATAATAATAGCAGGTTTGGCATGCAGTCCCGGGAGAGAACCCTGAGCTCGGAGATAATTGAGTCCAGGGCTCCTGCCTGGTTAATGAGCATGTAAAGGGGTATAAGATCAGGTAGTTCTCGAGAGCTCCCCCTGGTAAAGGAGGAAAGGGGGAGATGGGCTGAATGGGGGGATTCTTCAAAAAAACGAAGATAAGGGAGTAATGCTAGTCTGACTATGTATACTGAGTTTGGAATGATCCGATTGGCTTACTAATGATTACAGATGAGAGACCAGCTGTGATCAATCATATTATGTGCTCCTTTCGAAATTAGTTTGTGAAACTTCAGATTTTAGCAATTTAATAAATGAAACAGGAAAAGATGTCCAAAAAAATGGACACTGACTTGGCCTATCTACATATTCCCCCATTTCTAAAGATTTATTTAAACAAACCATTGTCATATTGACGATCTGGTGCATGCTTTCTATGGATGATTTGTATTTTTAACAATTCTTCCCTGATGTTTTATCTAAAATAATCTGTTACTAATTGAATTAAACCCCCCGCCCTTTTTTTATTTATTTTTTTCTCTTCTCTTTTTTGTTTTTTAGTTGTGTTATTGTTCTTTTTTCTTTTAAATCGTTTAAAACAAAGATGTAAATACAATTGTGATGTATTATATTGTCACATTTTTGTTACATCTCAACAAAAATTAATAGTTATTAAGGTAGTCGTTGGGTTTAGGTATTAGGTAGGATTAGGGATGTAGAATAAGATCATGCACAAAATGTTCTTTACAAGTACAAATAAACAGCCAATATCTCAATAATATTGGGCAATAAGTCATTAGTTAATAATATTAGAATCTGTGTCAGCTGAAGAAAGCACTCTGATTGGTTATTCAGCAATGACTCTGAACGTGAGATCAAAAACTGAATTTGACAAAACCAAACAAAACCAAAGATGTAAATACAATTGCAATGTGATATATTGTCACATTTGTGTTACATCTCAATAAAAATATTGTTAAAAAATAAAATAAAATAAAATAAAATAAAATAAAATAAAATAAAATTAAATTAAATTAAATTAAATTAAATTAAATTAAATTAAATTAAATTAAATTAAAAATCTCCCTAAACCTACAGTACATGAACCGGTCAGAAATAGGAAGTCTTTGCACTTACTGAACATCATCTCCAGGCGCATCACACAGGACACAAAGTTGTCAAAGTCGATTGACATGTCTGCGTCCCCATAGCGTGCAGCCAGACTCTGATGAAGGCAGTCATTCAGAGAGAATCCTGCGCAATAATTAACAATAAAAAAAGTTAGTTTGTATGCCCAAAAATGTGCCTCATATCACAGCTTTCAAGAATATACCAACTAAACTGGTCGTAGTGTATAAGCCAAAGGAAAATGAATGAATAAATGAAAAATTTTTTATTATTTCCATATCTTTTATTTTTACTGTTAAAGGATCCTAAAGTTAAAGTAATAAATGTATGTGCTCATGGATATAATCACACTCTCAAATGCTGTTCGTGTGCTAAGAATATTATGCTGACAAGGAGTTTATAATCAATAGTATTGTACCAACCAAATTGTTAAGTTCAACGATTAAAGATAATGCCTCATCATCTGTTTGTATATTTGTATAAAAAAACAGCCAGTTTTTTGGTGCACAAAAGTATTTTGGAGCTTCATATGATGATTAAATCAGTTAAACAATAGAGAGAAATTAAATATCCTCATCTGTGTTACGAAAATGAATGAAAATCTCAGGGGATTGAAACAAGGGTGAGTGGGTAATTCATAACAGAATTATCATTTTTGGGTGAACTAACCTTTTAAAGATTGTGTCAACAACCAAACACCCATTACCTTATCATATCAATTTCAGCTCTGGAAGTTTCTTCAGCATTTGTGAACAAATTGATTGTATCAGTTTGAACTAGATTGCTCAATTTTGGAAGTTGATTTGGAAGTTGTGCTTTATCAACATTTACACCACACAAATCAAAATATTCCAAGCCTCAGCTACAACTACAGTGTTTAAAGGTCAAAGTAGACATCACTGATAGTCAGTCAATGTACTATGTGGTGAAAAAGAACAAAATAGGAGCCTTTAAAGGTACAATTCTCACCTTTAATAATTCAATAAATCTGAATTTTAGCTCAATAAACTACTAATTAATTAATAGTTATTAAGGTAGTTTTTGGCTTTAGGTATTAGGTAGGATAAGGGATGTAGAATAAGATGATGCAGAATATTTTCTTTACAAGTACAAATAAACAGCCAATATTTTAATAATATTGGGCAATAAGTTATTAGTATGCCCACGCAGAATCTGCGTGCGCAGAAATAAGCAGATTTCCACAGATTTTTAGCCTATCATTCAGTCTATGTTTTTACTTGCGTAATTGTGTGTACATTTATATTTATTTAGTTTTCAAATTAATTTCACTAATATTATTGTGATATAATATTAGAAATATTTAAATGTTCATATGATTTATGTACAATACAGTTTGTAATTAATAGTAAGAAATATTTTCTGTCTTTTAGTAGTTATATTATATGAGAGACTTGCTTTGTTTACCAAATAAGTGAATCTAACTGAATTTGCAATGTAAACATTAAATAAAAGTAAAAAATGTATTATTATTTTTATTCATATATTAAGTTCTTAGTAATGATACTCCTAAAATCTGCATAAATCCGCAGATTTTCTACAAAATTCTCCACAGAAATAGCAAAACATGTCCACAAATTCTGTCTGGCCCCAGTCATTAGTTAATAAACATATAAACTAGAAATTCCAAGAGTTCAGTCAAAGCAAGGTAAATCGGCTTTCAGCTACTATGCCCCTCGCTGCTGGAATCAGCTTCCAGAAATGATCAGATGTGCTCCAACATTAGACACATTCAAATCAAGACTGAAAACACATCTGTTTAGCTGTGCCTTTACTGAATGAGCACTGTGCTACGTCCGACAGATCGCACTATTGTGTTTTTCTCTTCTTTTTCACTATTTTATAACCTGTTTTAACATATTTAATCAGTTTTTAATAATTTTTTATTTTTCTTATACTTGTCTCTTTTATTACTGTTTATGTAAAGCACTTTGAATTGCCACTGTGTATGAAATGTGCTATATAAATAAACTTGCCTTGCCTAATAATATTAGAATCTGCGTCAGCTGAAGTGAGCACTCTGATTGGGTACTCAGCAACCAATCTGAACGTGAGATGAAAAACTGAATTGACGTAACCAAGTAAACAATTCAAATCAAGAAACTGGCTGTAATTGTGACATTATTGATAATAATTTTAGCTGTAAAATTCTTATTTTTAAAATTCAGATTTCCTATTGGCTCTAATTTTGAAATTATTGATAGTCAGCCAATGAACACCTTACATTATGTAAAAATAATTCATATATATGTATAACAAATTATATTGTACAACACAATACAAACTAACACTTTATGTATATTTGTTTCAAATTTAAGTAGGGTAAAAATGCTAAATCATTCATTTTGATCATTTTTACACACTACTGAACGTTATTATCCATAATGAAGCAGTTTAAAAATAAGTCTGAATAAACGTCATAGCCTAGCATACTGTACCTGCTTCCTTCAAAGCCATTCGCATCTCAGGTGTACTCATGCAGCCGGAGCCATCCATGTCATTCTTTTTATATATGACCTAAATAAAGGATGATGAAAATGTCAGCCCAAAACAACCAATGAGAACAGATTTACAGCTGAAATTTTAATTTTTTTGATGTAAACTCACCAGATACTTTTGAATCTTCTTCCAAAGTGTAGCAAACTCAGCTAATCCTAGTTTACCATTTCCACTGTCCTGCATTAGAGTTAAGCAAAACTTCGACTTAATCCTTTCTTTCATCAGGGGTCGCCACAGCGAATTGAACCGCCAAATTGTCCAGCATATACAGCGGATACCCTTTCGCCTGCAGTACTGGGAAACATCCATACACACTCATTTACACACATACACTACGGCCAATTTAGTTTATTCAATTCACCTGTACCGCATGTCTTTGGACTGTGAGGGTAACCGGAGCATCTGGAGGAAACCCACGCCAACACGGGCAGAGCATGCAAACTCTACAAAGAAATGCCAACTGACCCAGCCGGGACTCGAACCAGTGACCTTCTTGCTGTGAGGCGACAGTGCTAACCATTAAGCTACCATGTCGCCAAAACTTACTTTCATAAATACTAATAATTAATAAGTATAATTAAACCAGCTTCTGTGAAGGATACATCCATGAGGTTAACCATCACCCTACATGTATCCAAACTGAAACCATCAGTCTTGATATCTGTTCCTGTATGAAGAAGGGAAATGGAAAGAAAAATGAAAAAGCTCCTATACATATATACATATAAAACGTGTTTAAGGATTTAAGCTCAGGCTTACTCTTTGCCACTATTTTGTTGAAAATCGTTCGCAGCTCAGAAGCAGAGATCTCCATGTCCTGAAGCAAAAGCAAACATTATTTTGTACTTGTTTATTTGCTCAAAAGTGTTTCATGTTTATCAAGTAAGGTATTATGCAGGGTCTAAAATAACTCACATCTCCTGCAAGTTTAGTAAACAGGCCCCTGAAGCCAGAATCAACCTCGTCTTCAGACACCATTTCCTGAAGAGGTAAAAAAGAGAGAGGATATTCACAGTAATAAAGTGAATTAAAATGAAATCATTTTACCAGAGACAAGAGAAAATAGGACTTACATCATCTACATTTGCTTCTATAGGGTCATCACATTGTCTGGAGAAAAAAAGAGAGACAGAGATATTAGATAGCCGGCTCATAAAATATAATGGCAAATATAATAGTAATAATAACAGTGCTGGG
>CAIGQZ010001236.1:924485-954836 GCA_903798205.1 Danio tinwini
CACACACACACACACACACACACACACACACACACACACACACACCAGTTATTAGTGTGCTAGTTATTAGTCACTAAAAAAGTTATTGGAAGTTTTCCAAATTGAATTGTGAAAAAGCGCTATATATAAAGTTGAATTGAATACAGTATTTGCATATTAATTTAAGTATGAGCAGTGTGAGTGTGACCAACAGTGTCACTAATAAAAAAGGCTTCTGAATTTCACATATATCCTTTTTTAGTAAATAAATAAAAATAAACAATTATATAAATAATAATGTCTCACTTATCACTCCAAGCCCCAGTCCATTCCACCTGACCCCAAGGATTACGGACCCGGACCAGCTTTTCTTTTCGACTTCTGTAATTAACCTGACAAGATCATACATATAAAAGTTAACAAGTAAAATATCAACCTTATCAATTATTAATTATTAAACACTCAAATTTTGTCTAATGCAAGGCAATATTTGAACTGCAGTGTCAAAGGAGTCTAAAAAATTTAAGCAGCTCAGCTATCTAACCTCAGTTGCTCCAGTAAGAGAGTATGCATGTCCTTTCACAAGCTTCTGATAGGTGACGGCCTCAGAATCTGCAGCACTGGTGATCTGTAGTAATATAAGCACTGATTTATTATCAGATATTAATTTTCAGATATACTGTTTTTTCACATTTGTTTGAGCTCATACATCTATGGAGCATCCCAACAGAGCTCCAGAGTCCAGGGCTTTCTTGATGATTTGAAACATGTTGGTCGGTGCATGTTTCAGCTCGTACATCTCTGCAATCCCACCGGTGAAATCCTCAAAACCTTCTGTGGTGGAACCTCCAGAAAGGGCTTCATAACATCCATTCACTCTGATTGAAAGAACACAGTGTCATGCAGAGGCAAAATATGCAAAAAAGGATGAAGATTAATAAGTAAACTGTGGTATTATTAATGAAATATGATTTATACTATTCATCACACAATAAGAAGGTAACCACCACTAGTATTGGCACAATCCTGGCATTTCCACTTTCAGTACGATGCCATTAATAATATTCATATTTAATATAATTGTACAATATAACATATGAACTGTATGATACTTTAGGTATCCTACATCCTTAATCCTACCCAATACCTAAACCTAAACTATTACCTTACTATTATTAAGCAGCTAATTAGTAATTTATTAAGTTATTTGTCTTAGTTAATGGTTTGCTAATAAAATAAAATGATTTATACTATTCATCACACTATAAATCGGTAACCACAACTAGTATTGACACAATACTGGCATTTCTAACTTCAGTACAATGCCATTAATAATATTCATATTTAATATCATTGGAAAATATGAAATATAAACTATAATTTAGGTAACACTTTAGCTTAAGTCACAAGTCACACTATTAACTATTGACTTGTTATTGCCTGTCTATTATTATTATATTAACTGTTTATTAGAACTTATAAAGTATGATCTTATTCTACATCCCTAAAGCTATTAATAAGCAGCTAATTAGTAATTTATTGAGCTAATAGTCTTAGTTAATGGTTTATAAATAAAATAAAATAATTTATACTATTCATCACTCTATAAAACAGTAACCACCACTAGTATTGGCACAATAATGACATTTCTAACTTCAGTATGATGCCATTAATAATATTTATATTTAATGTCATTAGAAAATATAAAAATATGAACTGTATGATAATTTAGATAAGACTTTAGTTTGTCACAATACACACTTTTAACTATTGGCCTATTGCCTTTCTATTATTAATATATTAACTGTTTATTAGAACTTATAAAGTATGATCTTATTTTAGATCCTTAATCCTACCCAACAACTACTGACTATTATTAATATATTAGCTGTTTATTAGAACTTATAAAGTATGATCTTATTCTACAGCCTTAATCCTACCTAATACCTAAACCTAAAACATTATCTTACTAACTATTAATAAGCAGCCTATTAGTAGTTTATTGAGCTAACAGTGTTAGTTAATGGTTTGTTAATAAAATAAAATGATTTATAGTATTCATCACACAATAAAAAGGTAACCACCACTAGTATTGGCACAATACTGACATTTCTAACTTCAGTACGATGCCATAATTAATATTCATATTTAAAATAATTGGAAAATATAACATATGAACCGTATGATACTGTACGTAACACATTAGTTGAAGTCACAATACACACTTTTAACTATTGACTTATTATTGCCTGTCTATTATTACTATATTAACTGTTTATTAGAACTTATAAAGTATGATCTTATTCTACATCCCTGATCCTACCAAACTACTACCTTACTAACTATTAATAAGCAGCTAATTATTAGTTTATTGAGCTAATAGTCTTAGTTAAGGATTTGTTAACAAAATAAAATGATTTATACTATTCATCACACTATAAAAAGGTAACCACCACTAGTAATGGCACAATACTGCCATTTCTAACTTCAGTACAATGCCATTAATAAAATTCATATTTAATATATCTGGAAAATATAACATATGAACTGTATGATACTTTAGGTAACACTTTAGTTTAAGTCAGATGTCATGCTATTGGCCTATTGCCTATTATTAATATTTTATCTGTTTATTAAAAATTATAAGGCATTATCTTATTCTACATTCCCAATCCTACCCAACAACTACCTTAGTAACTATTAAAAAGCAGCTAATTAGTAGTTTATTGAGCTTATAGTCTTAGTTAATAGTTTGTTAATAGCGTGAACTGTGAACAAGTCAATCTGATAAACACACAAAAAAGAAAAATATTTCAAGTTGTTCATGTAGTTCTAACCTTGTGTTTCTCTCTCAGTCTTTGTGCTTAAACATTTGAGGAAGACATCAGATGTGCGTCAGTATATCGAAGGTGCTTCTTTATATCTGTCTTAAATTGACAGCAGCCTAGTAAAGCTGTAAGATTTTACATTTGAGACACAGATGCATTATATTGATGCACAACTGATTTCTTCCTTAAATGTTTACTTTCATAACTAACTTTGTTTACGAGCATACTTGTTAAAACTGGTATTTTGATGTTAGTTGAGTTATACAAACTAATTAAAATATGTATGCAAATATGTATGATTCTTCCAGATAGATCTAAATGAAAAAAGATTAAATAATGTTTTCCTTAACACAAAATGTAAAAATTTCATAAAAAATATTTTAAGCTGCTCAACATTTTTCAATATTAACAATAAAATGTTTTTGAGTAGTAAATATGCACATTGGAATAAAGTTTAGGTCATAATTTATGTTATATATATATATATATATATATTCATTCATTCATTATTTTTTTCGGCTTAGTCCCTTTATTAATCTGGGGTCGCCACAGCGGAATGAACCGCCAACTTATCCAGCACATGTTTTATGCAGCGGATGCCCTTCCAGCTGCAACCCATCTCTGGGAAACATCCATACACACTTATTCACACTCATGACAATTTAGCCTACCCAGTTCACCTGTACCACATGTCTTTGGACTGTGGGGGAAACCGGAGCACCCGGAGGAAACCCACGCGAACGCAGGAAGAACATGCAAACTCCACACAGAAACGCCAACTGACCCAGCCGAGGCTCAAACCAGCGATCTTCTTGCTGTGAGGCAAAACCTAAATCCAACTTATTCCTTACTATAGTACTAACCAACTAATTAGTAGTTTATTAAGCTAGTAGTCTAAGTTAATAGTTTGTTGATACTCTGAATTGTGACCTAATCTAAAGTGTTGCCAGACTAATTTCTAAAGGATCACGTGACACTGAAGGTTCAAGTTATGATACTGGAGGTAATTTAAGTTGCATTTTTGTGGCTCTTATTATGACTCAATGACTCAGGACAAAATCATCCCAAGGCAAACCCAACAAAGGGGAGCTTATGACTCACTTTGCATAGGCCTTCTCCAGCAGAGCGCTCCAGAACTCTGAGCCTGTGACGGAGTGAACAAAGAGCAGTTCTCCATCTCTAGTGGGCAATCGATCATCCACAACCACATCCACCCATTCCCCAAACTGCCAAAACTGCAAGCATTAAAACAAACGCATTAATTAGGGAAGAATCATAGTGGATGATCAATAAATTGTAGCCTCGTAGTCATAATGACACAAGAGTGCACAGCAACAAAAGCTAAATCTGACACGCCTTCTGTATCTGCAGGGCTTGACAATAATTTCTGCAATCACTTACAGTTATGATGTGGAAATTATTTTCTTTCTGTTGAACAAACACAAAAAGACATTCTGAAAAATGCTGGAAACTGGCAGTCATTTACCCCCATACTATTCTTTTCTTATTATGGATGTTGATGACTGCATTCATTCATTAACATGTTTCAAAATATCTTCTTTGATGTTCAATATAAAAAAGAAACTCATAAAGATTTGGAAGTAACGCTTGTGTACAGTTGGAATCCCCAGTTGGAACTTCTGCCCCTAGAGGGCACGTATTCATAACAAACAAATGGCACTGTGAGTGTGAAATCATGGAAGTTGTGGGTCTTCATTACTGTCAGGATCACCATCACGATCATCTAACCTATACAGATTGCTGGAGAACTACACATCTGCCAACACATGAACTACAACTACCATGATTCTGTGCTGAAACTCATAATCAATGATTACCCGGACTATATAGGCTCCTCTCATTTTCACATACACTGCTGAGTCTTGTTAAGTGCGGAAACCAAACGTGCTTTTCCGTTCTAAAAACGCGAGGTGCACCACGCTGCCTTTTTTGTTGACCAGAAAAAAAGAAGCCCGATGCGCTTTTTATCTTGCTAGGCAATGACTGAATCAGCTGCGTATTGTGCGCAAGTGCTGCTGGTGATACTGCTATAATTTTAATATTTAATAATATTGTGATATTCAAGATTTTTGAAGTCATACAGCACTGGATAACTCAAAACAGCTAGTCAACCACTGCATCAGTTGCATATTGTCCGCAAGCGCTGCTGTTGATATTGTTTTAATTGTTTACCAGAAGAATGACTGAACAATAAAGAATGAATAGACAGAGAGCACTTGCTCTGTCCTTGATGAAGAGTGAAAGGTGTACCATCTCTGCTGTCTTGACAACACAAACACTGCTGTCAACTCAATAGAAACCACACCTCTGTTTTTATTTGATTGGACAATGAAAAAAGACCAGAGTTAGCTTTTTCCGCTCAGAGTTAAATTTTTTTAATCAACTGCAGGCGCACAGAGTGCAAAAGCAAAAAAACGCGAGGCACAAAGGCGGTTAAAATCTGAGGCACGCAGAACAAAAAACGTTCACAGCCAATAGAAAACCATATCAAAAAGGCACCTCTCATCACAAATAGTGTGTTCGGTGTGATTGGCCTTTAAGGTTGAAAGCCAGGGAGCTTTTATCCATCATTTCCAGTTCTTCTGCTTGTAATCACATGGTCAAAAAGCCAAGCAGTGCTGTTTTATCATACTAAATACATTTTAAGGTTCTTTCATAATGTGGCTCTTATAAAAACATAACATATGAACAGAATTATTAACATCATAATTTACCATAATTATTTGTTTCCCTGTTTTCTATAAAACCAAACTGGAAATCAAAGGTGTGTAATGTCATTAGCTTGAACACACACTCCAGATCACACCTTAAATTGCTCATTGTCTGGATTTGAACATGCTTTGAAACATTCGGGATAACGTAAGTACACAAGCCAGCAAAATATATAAGATTGTTCTAGTGGTTTTTATATATTTTAATGAAACAAATCTTACGTATTGTGCCTTTAAGTGCTTAGTACCAGAAGTACATTACAGTAAGTACAAATACAACACTCAAAAGAACTGAGCACACACATCCTCTAGAATCACAGTTGTCCGTCTATTATGAGTCAATGTGACTTCCTGTCCTGACAAAGAATTCCACCAACCCAACCCATAAAAGCCAAGTCTGCCTAAAAGCCAACTAGCCTATCAACCAACTAAAAACTCTCCCCGACAAGACTCAAGCAACTACCAGACCTCCAAAACTTAAAACGGCTTATCAAACAAGCTTTTATCACCTTAACAAGTTTTTAGCAAGCCTTCATTCCTTAAAATGTCGCCCTATCTCTCATTTTTTCTCTTCACAAGATATCCAAGTGCAACACAGCATTCATTTGCACTCTGTTTACCTGAAAGTGGAAAATTCCAGCATAGTCTTGCCCAAATCCCTGATCGGATGGTACAACACGAGCCAAAACGTCTTCATTGAGGGTCAGAGAGGCGATGGCTGCTAAGAGCCAGCAATCACCTGCAGAAAGAAAACATACTTGATGTTAAAAACATTAAAATAATTATTTAATAACTGCAAGGCGATTATAAATGGTAATCTTAATAAAACTAAGATGTTAAAGGGGCTAAATGTTGAACGCTTGAGGCCAGTACTTATTGTACTCGTTCACATGATACCACTAAGCGAAGTAAGCAGCCGCTTAGGGCCACAGCCAATCACACGGCAGCAACTCAATGCATTTAGGCATGTAGACATGGTCAAGACAATCTGCTGCAGCTCAAACTGAGCATCAGAATGGGGACAAAAAGGTGATTTGAGTGACTTTGAAAGTGGCATGGTTGTTGGTGCCAGACAAGCTGGTCTTAGTATTTCAGAAACTGCTGATCTACTGAAATTTTCACGCACAACCATCTCTAGGGTTTACAGAGAATGTTCTAAAAAAGAGAAAATATCCAGTGTGCAGCATTTCTGTGGGTGCAAATGCCTTGTTGATGCCAGAGGTCTGAGGAGAATGGCCAGACTGGTTCCAGCTGATAGAAAGGTAACAGTAACTCAAATAACCACTCGTTACAATCGAGGTATGCAGAAGAACATCTCTGAACGCACAACACGTCCAACCTTAAGATGGATGGGCTACAGCAGCAGAAGACCATACCGGGTTTCACTCCTGTCAGCTAAGAACAGGAAACTGAGGCTAAAATTGGCACAGGCTAACCAAAATTGGACAATAGAAGATCGGAAAAACGTTGCCTGGTCTGATGAGTCTCGATTTCTGCTGCGACATTCAGATGGTACACTCAAAAAAAAAATAATATATATTTTTGCTCATTTAAACTACTTATTTAAAATAAGCTAAAACAACACAATTCTTGAGATTTCATTGGGACAACTTACTATTTTTATGTTCAATTAAATTTGTTAAAAAATGTTAAGTAACTTAATCAGTTTGTCTTGGGACAACATGAATGAATTGTGTAGAACCCTGCATTTTTTTCAGTAAAGGGTCAGAATTTGACAACAACATGAAAGCATGGATCGATCCTGCCTTGTATCAACAGTTCAGGCGCTGGTGGTGGTGGTGTAATGGTGTGGGGGATATTTTCTTGGCACACTTTGGGCCCATTAGTAACACTTGAGCAGCGTTTTAACTCCACAGCCTACTTGAGCATTGTTGCTGACCATGTCCATCCCTTTATGACCACAGTGTACCCATCTTCGGATGGCTACTTCCAGCAGGATAACGTGCCATGTCATAAAGAGTAAATCATCTGAGACTGGTTTCTTGAACACGACAATGAGTTCACTGTACTCAAATGGCCTGCACAGTCACCAGATCTCAATCCATTAGAGCACCTTTCGGATGTGGTGGAACGGGAAATTCGCATTATAGATGTGCAGCCGACAAATCTGCAGCAACTGCGTGATGCTATCATGTCAATATAGACTAAAATCTCAGAGGAATATTTCCAGTACCTTGTTAAATCTATGCCATGAAGGATTAAGGCAGTTCTGAAGGCAAAAGAGGGTCCAACCTGGTACTAGTGGCCAGTGATTATATATCAGACTATACACACTAAATAGATCTGGCTATGTAAGGCTATAGTTTAAATTAATCAATTTCTTAGCATGACACATTGAAATTAATTTCTGCATGAAGATTTATTTTATGCGTCACAGACAACTTAGATTTTCTAGCTAAACCGCCTCCAGTGCTTCACATAAAAATAAAAAGCTTTCATAGACACGGGAGGTTCAGGGAGTTTTTTTTAAGTTTCATTTTCATCAAGATTTATTCATATGATAAGTTTTATTAACACACTGGCAATAACTTGTAAACTACATATTTTTTTCCTCCTTTATGTACCACGGAAAAACAAAAAAAGCATTTTTGTGTTGGGAATGACATTATAGAGTTAGTAAATGATGATACTATTTTCATGTTTGTGGTCATTCTACCCTTCAGTGGTTTGTTCAAGGCCTACACGATTTGTCTTGCCCAAAATCCTTAGCATTCCAGTCTACACAAAGACAACTCAGTTTAGCTGGCTGCCTCTAAACAAACCGTCCTTCAAATTCCTCCCCAACATGTCAGCTGATAAGCCTTCGAAATGTTCACGGTTAAAAGATCCATAATAAGACTCACGATTATGAAAAAACCCAGCTTCCCCTTATGATTCATCTCTCATACAGTTATGACAATATGTTCCTGATGATAGTATGATGTGCAACAACACTGAAAGTGCTACCAGGGCAACAGTTAAAACTAACAAGCTAAAATGGGTGTTGCTTCAAATAGTATTTCTCATTATTAAAGAATGAATTGGTCTGAGTTCAAACTAGTGTATGTTATTTAATGCAGTAACTTTCTAGAGAGTTTAACATGGCTACAAGTATTTCAGTAAAACCTATGCATATAATCTACAAAAAAAGAAGCACTTAATACTTATTTACACAAAGACAAATTTGAAAAGGATGTGTTCCTACTAGTAGCACATTAATGCAGAGTATGATGTAAAATAATAGACATCCTTGTGAAGCAGAGACTATACAGGAATCATACACTGTGTTATGCAATGTTAAAAATCACACCCTTCAATATGAGCACAGACAGGCGATTTCACCATACGACTCAACAGATTCATTGAAAAACTAGCAAAAGCAAACAGGGGAGCTGAAAAGCAGTGGCACAAAGACTTCTCTGATGTGTGTTTAACTAGTCTTGTTTATTACACAACACAGCAGTGTAATTCACATACACTTAATACACAAACACACTTCATTGAACATGTCCACCGACACAGGGGCGGATTTAGTGATTTAGGGGCCCTAAGCAGTTCCAGCCATGGGGCTCAACAGTCCTAAAACGAAACCATTTGTAGTTTTATAAATGTTTTTATTAATTTATTTTGCTGTTTTGCTGTTAAGACAGTACACTGTAACAGTGTAGATGTTATAATTACGTTAAAATTTAATTTGTTAGACCCTCACCATACAAAATATGATAGAAAACGATGTTATGTGTATAATTTATAGCTCTAGTTATTTATTGGGGGCACCCAAATTTCCTGGGCCCTAAGTGGCTGCTTACTTCGCTTAGTGGTTAAATCCGCCCCTGCACGTAGACATCACCTACATACTAACTGCAAGGTAACTATGTGTATATATATAATAACTTTATCTGTTAAAAGCTATTAGATATTAGTAGGGCCAGACTGAATCTGCGGACATTTTTTGATATTTCTGTGCAGAATTTTGTAAAAATCTGCAAATTTATGAGGAATGATTTTGGGAGTATTGTAGCTAAAAACTTAATATATAAAACAAAGAAAATACCAAATTATTTAATATTTACAATGCAAATCAAATTAGATCCACTTATTTGATAAACAAAGCAAGTTTTTATTATAATGTATCTACTAAAAGACTTTAATAAGTCTTAAATTAAAATAAAGACTTAAATACTTTACAAACTGTATTGTGAATAAATCAAATTAAAATGTTCATATTAGACAATAATATTTCTGAAATTAATTTAAAAACTAAATGAATATAAATGTACACACATTTACACAAGTAAATAAATAAGCTCAATGATGGGCTAAAAATCTGTGGATTTCTGCATGCACAAATTCTGTGTAAGCCTAGTAATTAGTTACTAGTCAATTAGTTCAAGTTTAGTAGCAACTAATACAGTTATGGTAACTAATAACTTAACTTTTCTGATTTTGATTGTAATGCAATAATGTGTAAAGCTGCTTTGAAACAATTATTATTGTGAAAAGCGCTAAACAAATAAGCCTGATTTGAAATGAATTATGACAGCATGCAAACTTGCATGAGGAGACAAGGATACTCAAAGACTTTTGGGTGTGCTTCCTAAAATGTTTCTACATGTTCAAAGTGGACTTCAATTCAACAATCAATTCAAGACATCTTTATATATTGCAATATCGCACATTCCTGGTCATTCATGATAAGAAACACCGTATTGACTTTTAAATCTGTCAGAATTGCACATAGCTGTGTATTGTTTGCTCACCTAAAGCTCCTTGGCAAATATCTGTTCTTGTAGCTCCTCCGACTATGAACTCCGGACTGGAAGTCAATTGCTGCAAGAATAGTGTAAAAACATTTAGCAAGTTTATCCAAACTAAAATGTTCAATAGTGACCATTTACCACTCACATACTCATGAGATGAGTCACATGCTGGCTTTTATATAGTGCTTTTATGAAAATCTGTAAAAAAAAAATAGTCCTGGTTGCCATAAAATTTTAAGATAAATCAAATTAACCTTATGAGTCAGTGTAAAAAAAATCAAGACAACAAATATTTTTATGTTGCTTTATCTTATTTTAATAATTTAATCAAGTTTCAACACATTTTTTAAGTTATACAAAGTTTAACTTAATATTTTTAGCCAGTTTGTCTGATGTAAGTTGAGATGACTAGAAAGTGCAATCTGATTGAACTAAAAATAATAAGACGGCAAGTTTTTTTGAGTTTCAAGGAACCTTTGAGTTTCTTCTGTTTTGTTATATTTAGAAAAAAGCCGAAAACCTGTAACCATTGACATCCATAGTAGGAATAACAAATACTATAGAAGCAAATGGTTACAGATTTTCAGCTTATTATCTTTTGTGAAAGGAGAAGAAAGGAGCTCATAAAGGTTTAAAACAAGGGTGAGTAAAATTTTCCATTTCTGGTTGAACCATCCCTGCTTCATGCAACAATAATAGATGAACAAACAGTTAGATATATAAAACAGCATTTAGTTGTTGATTTGGACTGCAACTCACCCCAGGTCTTTTCCACTCAATGCCTCTGGTTTTTGACGACCGTGGCCCGAGTTCATTAAAGCCCAGGACCTCGGGAGCGGCTGGAAAAGCGGGATCACAGAAAAGCTCTCCGCGGCTCAGGCATTCACTCCTCAAAGTCTCGAAGTTCTGGTTCAGGTATTTCACGGCATTGGAGTTCGTCCCAAAGCCAGCAGCCAGGGCTCTCTTTTTGGCGAGTGTGGATGCCACGCCGGACATTTTCAAACCTTCTTCTGCCCTGCGCTCTTCTGTAGCTGTAGGCTAAAGTTTGACAGAAAAATGTTTCTGCTCGTACGCCTTCACCCACTCCTCCTGCTAACACAGGCGTGGTCCTGAGCCTGTAATTTCAGGGCAACAGTCTTCTAACTCAAAGCGGAAAAGAAGCAGAAGCCTGAACTTATGAAGGCGGTTTTTGACGATCGTCTGTTGTTTTGCGCGCGCGAAGCTTTCATTACATTTTCAAAACCTCAGTGTAAACCTCAACTCAGCCTTGCTAGTGAGACAACTTAAACTGGGGTTTGTTTTGACTGGTTTTCCAGGCTTTTAAACATTTTTATTGCGCTCTAGTCCTTTCAAATGTTTGGTTGTGATAACGATTCGGACCTTTCTAAAATGAATCGTGGTTTTATAAAGCCTATACAGTAAAAGATTAATAATATAACCATGAAACATTTTTTTGAGTATTGACTACCGTTTGTAACCACTGTTTTACTACAATAAACTTTACTACAAAATCTGTTTTACATAAGAAACATGATTAGTTTTTAACTATTCCTACATCATTGTTTAACAAAAACCTTAGTTTAAACTTCAGCCCAGACAGCCTTTCTAGTCAGAGAACTTAAACTGGGGTTTGTTTTGGCTGTTTTTTCCAGGGTTTTAAACATCATTTTCTGGTTTCTAGTCATTTCAAATGGGTTGTTTTGTTTTGGGAACGGATTCTGACCCCTATCTAAAAGTGAATAGTGGTTTTATATACAGTAAAAGATTGATAACCATGAAGAGAACTTAAACTAGGGTTTGTTTTGAATGGTTTCAGGGTTTTGAGCAAATACCAATAGTATAACTACTGTTTTACTACAAATAGCATGGTTAAACTGTTTTGCATGAGAAACGAGGCTAATTTTTGTTTAACTAGGCCTACATCGTTTAACTTAAAACAATAACGTGCATTTTGTTTTATTTGCAGTAAAATATGTAGCAGGCAAAAAATATTATTCAGCGTTAAAGCAAGTTAAACTCCCAATTGAAATCCTGCATTTTTTACGTTGCATCCTATGTTTGCATCACAGTTCCCATCTCCTCTTCGGCTCCAGTTCATCATCACAGGAATGACAATTTTTATTTTCTCAGTGGACTGCTGCTTCCCTCTTGTGTTAAAAACATTATATACCAGCAGTGTCAAAATGATTATCCTCATGCGAGGGTCCCCTTCCCACATGCAGCCTAAAATGGTAAAGACGTCAGTTTATTATTTTCTTTTACTGTACAACGTTAATATTATTATTGGGTGTAAAATATCACATGCATTTTTATTTAATTTATTAACATTTTTACAGAGATTTATTTTAATAGTATATTTGTCTTAACTCTAATTTGGACCGATCTAATGTTTTATAATTATTATAAAAAAATGTGTACTTATTTGATAGTTTCTCATTTATTTATTCATGTATTCATTTATTTTTTATCTATATTTACAATAATATTTTTATGAAGTAAATAATTTATTAATCATTTTAATTAATTTTTACATTTTTTAGCACTTCCTTGCAGGCCCCACAAGTTTGAAAATCCATGCATCAATTTAATTCTTTAATTTCATTAAACATTTATTAATAAAAAATGATATTACTGAACATTAAAACAAGAACATTTATAGATTAAGTCTTGATCCAAAAAATGCAATGCAAGCTTTCAACTTTAATGCACTGTACAATTAAATATTGTAATTTAAATGCACCTAATGATAATATCAATTTTGGCCTATATTCTGTAGGATAATAGCTAATAATTAAACACTGGTACATTCAAAAAATATAATGAATAGGCCTAATACTATAGTAATATACAAGCATTGACATTTATGTCTGCCAGAGAAAAAGTGAGATGGGTCTGGATGCAGACCTGGTGCAGTGCAATCTGAGCTGCCTCCAATGCTTTTTAATGCACTCACCTAACCCCACCCCTACCCCTCACAGTGACATCACTAGCTTCATTAAGTGCAATGTGTCTGACATTGCATTACTGAGATATAAAGTCTCAGCTTGCATCATAAAGGCTGCATCCAGATAGCATATTGGAGAAAGTATGCCTACCCTATATCATCATGTGTGCACCAAGCATTTTAAGTATTGAACTTGTGTAAAATAAACATTTTAATGACATCTGATGTTTCTCAATTTGAAAGTTGGAAGTCTTTGATTTTTATAGTTACATCAACTGATTAATATCTTGCTCGTCCAAGCACTGCATTCCTCTATGTTTCTATTATTTTGAAGCTTGTCCAGCAGAGGGAAGTAGTGTCAAGCACACATTTTTTTATTTTTATTTATTGAACATACAGTAATGTACAACAACCTGGCATTATCACTACAACTTTACATTAAAAAAATAGGAAACAGGTGCAAATAAATACAAATTACCTACATAAATATTATGTTTCATGAAATAATTATAAGTGAAATAATACATGACTAAATGAATAAATAAAAAGGACTAGGGGTTTTCCTGTAATTTATATTTTTCTATCAAAGACAAAAGATTAATTGCGCTTTTTGTTTTCACTATCTCAAGAGATTTTATATATGAAAGAATCTCATTATAAAAGGCACAAAACATTGGTTTCACCTTCAAATGTTTTGATTTATTTATGTAAAATTTTCAAGCATAAGGATGTTGTTGATTAGGAATGCATCTTCCTTATACTGTCCATTACAAGTCCATAAATGATGTCATTCACATTAAAGATCCTGAGATGTGGAATCCTTGGGTAAAGCTATCGTAAACATCTGACCATAATGCATCCACAAACATACAGTGAAAAAATAAATGATCTGTTGTTTCAATATCATCACAATACATATATTTATTCGACTCAAATTCAAATCTAATTATTAAATAGATTACACATATCCCACCTTACCTGTTGGTGAAACCAAGATAGTGTCAAGCACACATGCTGATGACTAGTCAGTAGTTTGATCTGACTGTTCAGTGAGGGTGGTAGCCTCCCAAAAATCTGGTCAGATAATAAAAATTACAGAAATTCCTAATAAAGTAAAAGAAAATCATTTTAATATATTGCATAGATATTATCCATGCAATGATTTTTATTAGTAAGCTTAAGGAAGGTTTTTCACCCTTGTGTTGTTTTTGTAAAATGGAGCCGGAAACAATTCTCCATTAGTTTTCAATTGCAGTTACACAAAACAGTTTTGGCCCCAAGTTTCCTTATTACTTTTTGATTATAAATGTATCAATATAACTGATAAAATGGGTTTATTTATAGATTGCAATTATGGATTATTGGAATTGGACAAAATAACAAAAATCCTTATGTTGGAAAGTACCACATTCACAAAACAACATACTGACTGTACCAAATTGTAAACTCTTTTTCATTGATCTAAAATCTTTTATGATTCCCTGACCTCAGAGTAATCCTAATGCTCTTAAGACATCCCAACTGCTGAAAAAAAACCCTTAATGTACATGATTAATTTTTGAATGCCCTTGTTTGAATGCTGTTATATGTATAGTTCTGTACTCCCCTGTTTATCACTAAAAAAGTTAGATAAAAATTAAAATCAGTTAAATACAAAATAAAAGTGTGGCGGTAGCCTAAATCGTTGGTAACTCTTTACGTCATGAATTCTTTTTTTCGTCTGAGATTTTAATCTGTGGCCTAAGATTGGTTTTACTGCAACATGTTTTACTTTTAAATGTAATGTAAATACATCAGAAATTACCATAAATAATTCATTAAAATGTGTCTACAGAGGTATGCTTTATTATAAATCTTCTGTAGAAGTTTGTGTGAGAATAAACAACAGAAAAGTTTTTTATTTTTTTTTAACCTTCAAATAACAAACAGGCATTTTCAACTTCCATTGTTAAACATATATAACATTATATCCAAGCAGCATATAATAAACAACAGTACAAAATAATAATAATAACATACATAAACCTTAAATAATACATAAGAAAATACATTACATTCAGGGGGGTCAGTCCATATAAGTTGACAAAAGCTTAGAGAGCTTTGAGGCACGTTTTGTTTTTACCAGTTTTATGGATTTATATAAAATGTTGAAATCATTTTTAAATGCTTTGAAACAAGGAGAAACTTTAACAAATCTACGTTTGTGAATATAAAATTTTGCTACAATCAACATATTATTACACAGAAACTCAATTTCTTTGTTTTTCATAAAAATGCCAAATTTCACAATGTGATAGTCAAACGCAGGTATTACATTTTTGGTCATCAACCACTCATACAATTTATCCCAAAAGGATTTGACAATAGAACAACTATAAAAAAGATGTTGCTGAGTAAACAACAGAAAAGTATTAAATGAGGAATTGGCGTTTGTCAAATGTTGTTTTTTTTTTATCAGTCACGTGACATGCTAGAACCAATTGCGTTTGTTCTTTTTTAGTTTCGACGAAGGCGCCATTTTTATTTGAGCAAAAGCACGTGGAAGTGAACCATAGATATATCTATGGAAGTGAACGACGACGACTAGATAAGTGGCTGAAGTTTTACATTTCAGCCCCTGTTTTTAACAAGACTCGATAAGTACATTTTAGTGGCGCATAGTTCGTTATTTAAAACAAAAAATCCACTTTTGTTAGTTAAATCTTTTGAAGCCTTGCTGAAATAGCACCACGGTGAGTATGTTTACCGATATTTCTCAGTGAAGTCCACATGATGGCAGCAAAGAAATAGCAAAGGCGCAACTGTCCCAGCTTCGCTTATGAAAAATCTTATGAAGAATAATAATCACATTACAATAAGATAAAATGACATAACGAGTGCCACCTTTATGTTACATTCAGATTGTAAATCACCGAGTCTGACTGTATACGTCTGAAAGTATTGTTATTGTTAACGTTACACGTGCATATGAGAAAGTTTCAGACACCCTAATGGCAGATCATTGGATTCCCTAAAAATGAATGGTCAGCAAAATATCAACAGTAGGACAAGTTTTAAAGGACACCCCTACACGAAAATAAACTATAAAAATTAAACAGCAGTACTTGTTGTGTTAAAAGTTAAATGACAGGTTTGCAAGAAATATTTTGTCCATAAATCTTTCTGGAATTTTAAAATTAAGTTTAAAAGATATTAATTTAAAACAACATTTAAACATTTCATTAGTTTGCATATGTCTTGTTTGTTTACTATTAATTTTTTCTTTTTTAAGCACCAAATCTATTTAAATAATTTACAAACAAGCAAAACGGCCCTCTTTTGTTACCATTATTATTCTTGAACATCATAAATATGTGAATTTACAATTTATTTTACAAGAAATTATATTTTTGTTATCATCTTTAAGACAACTGACAGAAATGTTCTTTAAAAGTAACTCATCAGAAAGCCATTGAATAATTTTCATCCTGAGTTAAATTAATATCAAACGAGATAAACATTTTGTTTTAATTAATGAAAGTTTTATTTGTACTTTAACTTTCACAGAATAATTTTAGCTTTTTTATGATGAAATATCATTTTACATGTAAACATTTTATAGCAAATGGACGCAAAATGACCATTTATAGGGATTTATATGTTCATATAGGGATGTAAATAAAAATGGTCCTGACTTATTTCCTGTTTTACATTTTTATTTTCCATATTCTCAGAAAACCCTCAAATGTATACATATTGATAAATAACGTTATGACAGCTGTTTTGATTCAATTGCCTCTTTTTACATTTATTAAAATAGTTTGACAGCAAGCAGGAAATGTTCATGGGACAATGACATCACATTAAAATGGTCTATAGCGTGCTCGTTTTTGTTTTATTTTTTGCTTGCAGATAATGACACTCGACGATCCTGCTCAGTCATGCAGCATTCAACTTGTTTTAAACTTGAAACCGCAACATGATGATGCGCGTGCGAGAGAGAGGAAGAGAAAGAGAGAGAGAGAGAGAGAGAGCGCGAGCGCATTGAGTGCGCGCACGCGAAGAACCAGCACTCTCTCAGCAGCAAAACCAGCGCGCGCGCTAGCTTGGTAGGTCGGTCGGTCGGTTGTCTAGAGCGCACGGACCGGACTGATCAGGAGGAGGCAGCAGGTAAGAGCTCTGATACTCTCACTTACTCTGGAAAACTGCTGACAACTCTATATAAACGCTACTTTTATTCATAACTTTACTTTATTATCACCTAGTTACCAAATTAGACTGTGTCATTAAATTGATGCATGCTTTCAGTTGGTCATCAGTATTGTTTAGTATAATGTTCTATTTATATTATATATTTACGTTTATATTTAAACGTTTGGACGTGTATAAGTCATTTATTTTATTTTGTGTAAGTGTAGCGCGTATCGGGTGGCTGTGCGCGCGCCTGCTGCGCGTGTCGTTATTAATTCATGTGTCATGAGAGCTCATGAGGGTGAACTAGCAGGGTTGCCATGAGCTCGTGAGGGGTTTTACTCCCGGAAACTTATTGAAGACCAAATAAAACAGCGTGTTAGCGTTTAATGTGTTATCATGACTGATGGAGACGTTGATGAAAGAGGAATGGCTGGCGTGCCTTAAGTGTCAATGGGAGTTTATAATGTGGTGGCAGGAGGTAATTGGTGATGCATGTTATCAGAATACATATGGACTTCTAGCTGGATCTCATGTGCATGCATAAGCGCTCTACAGTTATCCACTACATAGTTTGCTCATTTGTTCATCCCTCAGGCTATGATGTGGGTCTGGGATTACAACATATTATTTTGTTTTAATTCAGATAGTGTTATAAATGTACTGTACTGAGCTGAATATAAGCTGGGATTGAAAGCTGAGCTATTGTACCTTGTAGTCTCTGAGCATTTGAAATTGTTCACCTTTTGGTCCCTTTTGGCCTTGGTTGCACTTGTTCTGGTGAACTCATGTGAACTTATCGATTACAAAAACATAGTGGTTCAGTTTTAGGACTTGCTTCTCAACTTTTGATCAGTTTTGGGAACACTGGAACAATTTTAATAGGAAAGTCATAAGCTTTATCCAAAAACACGTGAACAGCATTTTAAAGAAGAGCCATAACTGCCATAGACACAGAAGGAGGAGTCACCCTAAGTAATTAGAAATGGCCGAACTGTGTGCTCCAATATTTGATACAGATGCTGTTCTGTTTACTTTTAGGGCCACAAAAATGCTGTCGGGTCTATTAATGTCTAAAGACTGACTGAGATGACCAATTAAATGAAAAAAGGCAGAGCCCTGTATTGTTCATATAGGCACAACATGAACTCCATTTCAGTTTTTAATGGTGAATGTCTGTTATTTAAGATGTACTGTAAGTAGCTACATGTTTTTATGGCACAACTGGACATTAATTTGAAAACGTTGAATGAATTGTGTTAGGGCAGCACAATATATTGTTTTAGCATTGAAATCGCAATGTGCAAATCTGCAATACTCATCTTGCAGGATCTGCATTGCAAATTAGGATTCTAATTAACCAGTAACCACAGTTTATTACACCTGATTTAGGGAGTGACAGAGTTTAATCCTAATTTATTAATGTGAAAGATCTTTACTTGGATGTGTTTTAAGGGCCTGTGACTAATTTAAACCCAACAAGAAACACCAAAGCTTGCCAATTTAACAGAGATTAATAGTGTTTAGTTATTTATACAATAAAGACAACAGACATTGTTATTTTACATTTGATTATAAAATTTCTATACCCAGCAAAAACCATAAAGCACGGTTTATTTAATTTTTTTAAATCTATAAATCTACACCTAAAAAAAAATACTTTTCTGCTTGTTGAAACTACTCATTTATAATAAGCCGAATCAACACAATTCTTGAGAGTTTTAACATAAACTTAATTGTTTATGTTCAATCAACTTTGTAAAAACAACCAAATTTGTAAAAACAATTGAGAAATTAAATTAATTGATTTGTGTTAAGACAATATGAAGGAATTGTGTGGAACCCAGCATTTTTACAGTGTATCTTCGTCTGTGCTTTAATTAGATTATTTTATTTTATGTATTTTTTGGATAAATTTGTATATTTTATGCGGATGCACTTCCGTACAACATCATCCCAATCAATGTACAATGATGAATTATTTTCAAATAGTCATCTTGTGAAATTTTAATTATATCGCAATGTACATAGTAGAAAAACAAAACATCACAATATCAGTTTTTTTTCCAATGGACCCTTTGCACAAGACCGTTATGGTGTATTTAATGGTCATCATAATCTTAAATCCTTGAAAGTTTTTTTAATATCTTGTTTTAAAAAACAAACAAACAAACGTATGAACATTTATATGCATTTATGAATGTATTATATCTCTTTGCATCAAGTTACAAAAAAAAGACATGTATGTGAGGTGCTTCTAATGCAGTGTCTACGGGGCTGAGGGTAAATTTGACATTATTCTCTCCTCTGGCTGACGTCATCAGTCTCACACAATTTTCCTTTTTATGAAAGTCTTTTTTTAAATTATTTTAGCAAATATAACTGTAAAAAAATTATTTGTTGTGCTCTTCGATTTGCTGCACTCTAAGTTTACCCAACCATGACGCCTTCCGCTACAGAGAAAAGCCGAAAATCTGAAAAGGGTCAGTATTGTGCATCCCTAAATTGTATAGGATTTGCATAATTCTAAAATGAATGAGACCATAAACATTTAGCAGTTTAGTGTTTTATAAAAATGCACATTCACACTTGCTTATAATTTGAAATCTAAATATTAATACATAATGTTAGTTTAGTTTTTTAAAATAAAATGATCAAGACATTTTTGTGTGTTTAAAATAGCTTTTTTAAAATTTATTTATATATTTTTGCCTTTAATGGCAGGTGAAGTAAAGCAATTTTAAAAAGTTCAACACTATAGGGTATATGTAGAAGTATGCGGAAGGACTTTTAATTTGTCAGTAACCTTGGTCAAGTTCTTCTGGTGAACAGTGTGCCGTATGCCAAAATCGGCGTGTTTAAGGTCTGTTTTCTTTAAAAATCAACGATCTTCAATGCCTGATAGATATAAAATATACAAGAAGCACTGCATTTAATTACATTTTCCACTGCCATGTCTTTAAAATATGAACATTTATTTTACCCCAGTATATGCAATGGAGTTTCTGCGCTAACCTGCTAATCAGGCACGTGCTTGTAAGTGGATTTTCATCTTTTTTTACACTTAAACAACTAAATGAACGCTGAAGTCTATATAACTGATTAGATTTTAATTACATTACAACATTGATACTGTAAAAGGATTCGTATAAAATTGAATAAAGTCACATTAACCGTTCACCGGAAGTTTATCGGTATGGGAAGAAACACTAGCTGTGCAAATACCTTATTCTCAGTTTCTCTCTCTCTCTCTACACACACGCACATGCACACACACACACACGCACATACAAACACTTCTGTGCCCTATATGTTGTCATATAAGTCATTAAAATCATGATCATGTCATTATCTTAACTTTAAAATCAGATGAAATCAGTGTATTTTAGCATGTGAAAAGTGCTATTTGATCGTTTGCATCAGCTCTGTCTTTCATGACTTCATTATTTTTCTTTTCAATTCAGATTCTGCCTTAAACACAGATGCTTATATCCAAGCAGTTGACAGCAAGACAGCTCACTTGCTTTTGGAACAGAGCCATTGTCCTTTTTATAGCTGGAATCATGAATTCAGTCTAAAACGATTCGGGCTGGAGTGTTATGAAGGTTTGTCTGAATACTTAATGAGGACTGAATGACGGATTATACATCAGAGTGACATCATCAGGACTTTGGTTACATTAGCTTTGTCGAAATAACAAAACAAAATGATGAATGCTTGGCAGAGGTGTGTTTGTGAGCGTGCACAAGTGTTTCTGTTTGATATAGAGTCTGCTGGCTCCTCTGCCACGCTTTCTCACTCAGCGTGTCTGTCACTCCTTTCAAATCCACTCTGAAAACGAGTACAGAGGAAGAGAGAGAGGGAGAGAGGAATGATCATTTGAAATGAAGGCTCGGGATGGGACAGGTATTTTGAGTGACAGGATAAAATGAATGGCTGTATCAGAGAAGGAGAGGGGAATGAATTGCAGATACAGTGGCACTAAAGCTTACAAGAGAGAGGACGAGCAGATGAGGAAAATAAAAGAAGAATCTGCGGGATAAAATGGGAGAATTCTGATCTGTAAGCAGCCATGAATCCCACTCCACTTGTTTTACCTTTTGGATCTCTCGCTCTCTTTCTCAGCCATTCCTATCTGAGCGTCCCGTCTGTGTGAGAACATTAAATCAGGAGGGTCAGTCAGGCAGAACGCAGAGGTCAGAGGGACATAGAAAGAAGATGAGGGGGCTGAAGGAGAGGAGAGATGATTTTGGACAGGACCCTTCCATAAAGTTGAATGCATATTGTCTGTGTTCAGAACAGAATAGTAGTGCATACTGTGTGGTACAGGGGTAGAATATTCACTGTATACTGCAGAGTATATGCTTTAGCCATAGATTGCATGCTTCATGATATTTTTGACATGTTTTAGAGTTGAACCCACCATTATGAGGGGTTTTACTGAAGCAAAGATGTGCATGTGACATGATGCCCTTATGAACATGGGCTGTTTATTCAGATGAAGAGGTTGAACAAATGTCTGCTCTGCTCATTTGCTTTATGATGGTAACAGACTTTGGGGCTGGTTGGAGCTAAAAGCCAACATGTTCAACAGTGATAGTTCTGTTATGATTTATTACTGTATGTTTATGTTGTTTTGAACCCAGTATGACTTTTATTTCTTTGGTGCAGCACAAAAAAAATCAATTAATGCTTTTGACACTTTGTTCCTATTAAGCTGAAAACGTAAAAAATGCACCATCAAATTTATATATATATATATATATATATAGTCAAGCCTAAAATTATTCATACCCCTGGCTTGACTGTATGTATAAATATATAAATTATCCACATCACTTCTGCATTATTATGTCTTAAGCCATGTAATATTTATATACACTCTTGTTCTCTTTTGTTGATTTTGACATTAATAAAAAAGATGAAGAGATGAAACATTATTTTTTTTAATGGTTTGACCTATAATATGCAAACTTTTATTATTAAAAAAAAGTATTATATTGCAACAATAAAAAAAAAATTTTTAAGCTTAATAGACACATTTCCAAATCTAGCACAAATCCAAATCTTTTATCGCATTGAATTTTACAAGCAACTTTTACAACCATCTATCAGGTCTGCAGGGTAGCAGGCAACTGAAGTTCAGTGAGGATTTTGTTGCTTTTACAGTGGTTCCCAAAGTGGGGGTTGGGACCCCCCGGGGGGTCGCAGGACAATGAATTAATTTTATTAAACTATTAGAATGCTTATATTTTTTCCAAAACCTACAGAAGAACAAAATAGTAGTTAACAGTAACATTGTTAATAATAAACATAAAAAAACAACATGCAAATAGCCTGTCGATTTTTTTTAATTTTATTTTATATATTTTTTGCGACCCCTCAGGTGATTTACTTAATATTAAAGACACAGCAATGTGTGCAATGTTTATATTTTTATAACCACCTCAGAAAATATTGGGGGTTGTGAATCGCTGGCATTGTTATTTTGGGGGTCTTGGGCTGAAATGTTTGTGAACCCCTGCTTTAACAAACAGTTTTAATTCTCATTTATTGATGACGTGAGAATGAATTATAAACCCGGTGCGGTTTGTGCTCATACCACAGTACATGTGTACTACACCCAAGCCCAACTGAACTATGCTCTGGCCCACCTTTCTCAAGTGGGTCACTATCTCAAGGTTCAGATAGCCTTGTTAAAGCATTTATAACTTCAATCATTTATTTTCTTTTCAGCTTAGTACCTTTGTTAATCAGGGGTCGCAACAGTGGAATGAACCGCCAACTTATCCAACATATGTTTTACTCAGCGGATGCCCTTCCAGCCATAACCCAATACTGGGAAACACCTTACACTCTTGCATTTACACACATACGAGTTAGTTTATTCAATTCACCTATAGCGCATGTCTTTGGACTGTGGGTGAAACTGGAGCACTGGGAGAAAACCCACACCAACACGGGGAGAACATGCAAACTACACACAGAAATGCCAACTGACACAGCCAGGGCTCGAACCAGCGACCTTCTTGCTGTGAGGCGATTGTGCTACCCACTGCACAACCGTGACGCCCAGAATATATAATGAAAAACATGAACATAAACATGAAAAGGTTATATGAGTAAATAAATGATGACAGAAATTTCATTTTTGTGTGAATGAATTTCACGGATAAGACACTGTCATGCGAACAGACCTTGGAGTCTAATTGAGCATTGTGATGTTATCTATTTCACCTACATCTATATATTACACACTACACAGCAGGAGCTGATCCATCCAAATATTTGACACACTGTGAATGCACTGTGATATAATGAACTATTGACATCTCATACTGCTCCTGCTTAAATTGGGTTTCAGAAGTACGTTAGAGGTTGTGTATAGTTCATTACAGACAAAACTGTATGAGCTTCACTCCTTTTTTTTGACAGAAGTGTTGAATGCAAACTGTTTTAAATTGCAGACTTAAACTGTAAAGTGGTTTAACTTTTAAATTAACTTTTAACTCTATATTTATTCTATACTCTATAATTGCAAATGACAGGTGATACATCTGTAACTTTGGGTTTGTTGGAATATTTTTACACTGAATATTGTTACAAACAAGCAGGTATGAATCTGTAAAGTTTGTAAAGAGAGAGAGAGAGAAGCATATGGAGAAGACTTGCAAACGCCCTCTCCTGTTCATCCATAACTCAGAGCTGTAGGATTTGCAGTGTTCAATTACAGCCTCACTCATAAATAATCTGACGGAGGCCAGTCATAATACCCCATTCAGTGTTAGCTTTACAGCGTGACAAATCCTTGTTGTTGGTATTTATGTACAGAACGCAGCCTTGAGAATGTTTGTCTGTGTGTGTGTTGGAAAGTCAATTTTTTTAGATGATTTTAATAATAAATGTCACGTTAAATTCATCTAATGAACAAAAGATAAAGCATAATTTCATGACATTTAACTGTAAAGGTTTGTTCAAGACCTTCAGACTTAAAACAAGTTGCATATTTATTCACTTTTAAATTGTTGCTCTAAATGTTACTCTTAAAGGGATAGTTTATCCAAAACTGTCATTTCTGTCATTATTTACTCACCTTTTACTTTCAATTCTTTATGAGTTTCTTCTGTTAAACACAAATGAAGATATTTTGAAGAAATCTGGAAACCTGCAGTCGTTCACTTCCATAGTATTTCTTTTTCTTACAATGGAAGTCAATAGTTACAGGTTTTCAGCTTTCTTCAAAATATCTTCTTTCGTGTATAACAAGACACTTATAACGATTTGGAATGGGTATGGTTGAAATTTTATCAATTGCAATGTACTGGTAAAATTTTGCCCCACAATAAAAAATGGACTTGTCATAATAACAATAAAACCTATAATTTAGTATGTAAAGTGGTTTATTATTAAAGTACTTCTGCATGTTTGAGCCTATTTGCAAATAAAGATTTACTAACATACTTTAACTTTAAATTCACCTCATAACAAGTCATAACAGTATTTAATATATTTTTTTTGGGACCAGACATAGTTTAATATCACAGTATGAAGAAGAAAGTATTCTATTTTAAGTGATAAAGGCTAGGTCAATAAGCATTGTACTGTAAAAATACTTAAATGCTTATAAAATATCCAGGATAACTTCATTCCTTTTTCTTCGACTTATTCTTCTCCTCTTCGTCCACTTATTCATCAGGAGTCACCACAACGGAATGAACTGCCAACTTGTCCAGTATATGTTTATATGCTTATTAGCATACTCCACACAGAAATGCCAAGTGACCCTGCCAGGACTCGAACCAGTGACCTTCTTACTGTGAGGCGACAGTGCTAACCACTGAGCCACCGTGTCGCCCCTCCAGAAAAACTGTGAAGATCACAAATAATTCCGATATTACCACAAGCGTTTGTTTGTAATCTTCATGTTTGATCCATTTATCAATTTCTATCATCTTTATCCTCATGCATTGAGAACTGACGTTACCGATGTCTGCTTATATGAAGATTATGTGCACGAGGGCGCCCTCTAGCATCCAGTATGACACATAACATTTTCACATATGCTTAAGGTCTTGAACTCTGCCCACTGTCCTGCAAAGTGTATTGCCTGCTTCAGCACATCTGCTTGTGTCTTTTATATATTCCTGAAAAGCTTGATCATCTGTTTCAGTGTTTAAATGTGGTTGAGCTCTGCAAAAGGACATCTAGGAGCAGGGTTGAACTTGTAAAATATATGTACACTACCTGACAAAAGTCTTGTCATTGATCCCAGTTGTAGGAGCAACAAATAACTTCTAGTTGACCTCTAGACTTCTGGTTGATCATTTGGAAAAGTGGCAAAAGGATTTTTTTCCGATGAATTATCTGTTGAACTGCACCCCAATCATCACAAATACTTTAGAAGACCTATTGGAACCCGCATGGACTAGAAATCAGTCAAGTTTGGTGAAGAAAAAGTCATGGTTTGAGGTTACATTCAGTCTGGGGGCGTGCAAGAGATCTGCAGAGTGGATGGCAAACAGCTTAAGGTATCAAGACATTTGTGCTGCTCATTACATTACAAACCACAGGAGAGGACTATTTCTTCAGCAGGATGGCACTCCTTATACTTCAGCCTCCACATCAAAGTTCCTGAAAGCAAGGAAGATCTAGGATTGGCCAGCCCAGTCACCAGACATAATTATTATTGAGCATGTCTGGGATTAGACGGAGGCATTGAAGATGAATCCAAAGAATCTTGATGAACTCTCGGAGTTCTGCAAGAACGCTTTTTTTGCCATTCCAGATGACTTTATTAATCAGTTATTTGAGTCATTGCAGAGTTGTATGGATGCAGTCTTCTAATCTCATGGGAGTCAAACACAAAATTCATTATTTTTCCAAAGCACTATGACTTTATATTCTATACTGTACATTTTTTCTGTTAAGTGACAAGACTTCTGTCTAAGCAAAGTCAGACCTTACTGTCCTAATTAAATAATTAAAAATCAAGGCATGATCATATTTTATTTTGGTGAAATAAGCGTAATCTAGAGGCCTTTGCCTTTCATTCAAGCAACTTCTGATACCAAATGATCAACTAGAAGTCAAGTTATTATTTGCTGTTTCTAAAACGTGGATAGGCGACAAGACTTTTATCAGGTAGTGTATATAAAAAGTAACAATATATAAACGTTTCTAAAAATATTGGACTTTTTTTGACTCTCAGCTGATACATAAAAATTATTGTCAAAATTATCACTATCACAATAAATACCAGAAAATATTGTGATATATTTTTAAGTCCATATTCAGAATCAGTTTTATTGCCAAGTGTGCTTCACACACACAAGGAATTTGTTTTGGCAACAGAAGCTTCCAGTGTACATAAAGTGACAAGTGACAACACAAAATTAAATACAAGAAAAGAAAAGGCAATAAACATTAAACACTAAACAGAGATGCAGTTAGTCAAAAAGATCTGGATGTTGAGTTGTATGTACAGATATGTTGCAAATATACAGGTTATAAGGTGCTGTGTACAAGTGCGTATGAGAAAGTATTGCACGTTTATTGCACTTTGCAATTTGCATTTAGTTTGGAACCACTTGAGGGAAAGCAATTAGTGAATAAATTGTCATTTTTGGGTGAACTATCCCTTTAAATCAATAGCATGAGATAATACGTTCAACAGGATAATATGTTTGACCTGGCAGTAACATTAATTTTGCTTTGCAATTGATTTGCTTTCGCTCGTAGTTCAGAAATACACACTGTACTTCACCTACAAACGTCATTTTTAATAAATGGAACACGTGTCTTTTTATCCTTTCTATTTTTAATTCTCCATCTATTGTTTCACCTGTAAGCTGTCAGAGAAGCTTCGAGTTTCTCCATCTGATGGGTTTATTGTTGTAGTGAGCCTCTCCACAATACAACAGCTGCCATCTCTTTCGTTCTTTCTCTATTTCTCTGAGCATCCTGACAGTTTGTTTTGCAATGCAATAATAGAGGAAACCTCTAACAAACTCTCTGTGGAGAGAGGGATGAGGCGGAAAGCAAAAGATAGAAGCAGAGAGAGAATATCAGTCCTTCTCCAGCTCTCCTCTTCTCTGACAGGTTATTGATTTAGGCATTTTGTCGGTGCACTGAGCTTGTCTCGCCTGCCTCCAAGTTTTGCTGCACATGAAGTTGGCGTACAGCACTGATACATGTTAAACATATTAGCCTGCTCAAAGCACTTAATACTCAAAACTCAATGTTCTCTGGCCCCAAAAATCGCTTTTTGCTTCTCTTCACTGAGAATGTTTGATCTGTTCTTCTAGGGCTGGACGATATGGCAAAAAATTATATCACGATATATTTCTTAATTTCTTAATTTAGTCGATACGATATAATTTCAATATCGATATGGACAATATTAAAAAGACAGAAAAAAACTGCCAAGAACGCACACAATGGATGTCTGTACCTACAAATGACTACATCTGAATCTGTAAAGTCTAAATAACTACAGGTTCATAACCTTTTTTTGTTATATAAAAACAGGACAAAAAAATAAAATTAATGTTCACTTTTTATTTGTATTTAGCCTTTACAAACAAGAAATGTGAAATAAACTATCAAATAAAAAAAAACTCTCAGACTTAAAAAAATATATAAATATATATAGATTGGGCATAGATTATTTTTTTTTATTTAGATTAATCTCGAAATTAATCTAGATTAAAATGGCTCATTTGAATTCTGCTGATGGCATTCAAAATATGTGTGCTACCCAAATAGTACGTCTTTGAGAATGGGCCAGGTCTCAAGCCAGGTGGCGCATTAGACCAGGGGCTCATCTCCTGTTTCCAAAATGCATCACAAACTGCTTAAGAAACTGTTCTACTATGATAATTGGTGATGAAAATAAGTGATGTTCAATAAGATGTACTTGTGTTTATTTAGTTAAACATGAATGTTGAACTGTAGGCCTGCATAAGCTCCAAACAGTGATTTCATACTTGCTTTTGATGTACGTACATACAGAAAATGCTGCTTCGCAAAGGCAAGTTCACAGACCCCTGACGGTGTGTCAAGCATTGAGTATGTTTACATGGGCAACAACAATACTTTAATACGAATTTAATATGATTAAAACAATCCACTGATTAAGACTCTACCAAGTAAACTGTGATTTTTGATTACCTTAATGCGACTAAGTCATAACTGAACTAAACAGAAATGGAATTAAGTAGGAGTATGGAGTATGCAGATATTAGTTGCATTACTGACAAACTATTAACGTCATGTAGGACTTGTCGCCATATTTTCCGACAAGATCCACATAGGCGGCTGTCAGTAAAGGACTGCTCACACACACACACACACACACACACACACACACACACACACACACACACACACACACACAGACGCCCACACACACACACACACAGCGAAATGCGGAAGTTTTTTTTTTCTTCTCATTTGGCGTGCGTTATTAAGTTCCATAACACTCTCACCAGTCCTTACTCATTATTTGCGTCTAATACCCGAGTTTGTCACGACGCACGAATGAAATGTTCGTGAGTTAAAGTGAAACTGCCAAACTACAGTTAGAGTCAGACGGTCAGACAGTGCAGACGGTCACGGAGCTTAGCTAACTGCTGTGCTGCCTTAGACTGTAAAAGACTGCACTGCTGAGCGCTGACAGCGTGTCTGTGATGTACGTCAACACGCAGGTGACATCACGCTCTTTCTGACGGCTGAGCACTGAAAATCATTCAGTGACAAGTGATACATGTATAAGATCTTATGTATATAATAAAATATATATATGCAAATTTATATCAAAATACCGGAAATGGGTTCAAAAATCATATCACCGTTATTGAAAAAAAAATATATATATATATTGATATTGAATTATTGTCCAGCCCTATGTTGTTCACAAGTCTATTTCTTTAGAGATTAAGTCATAATGCTTCTGAGTATGCTTTGTAAAAATTGTTTATTTACTGTTGTAAATAATCAAATGTAGTTATTCGTCTTAGTCGTGATGCAGTTAAGAAAATTAATGATTTTTTAAAACGTTTGTTTAATAGTGTGTGTCTATATATATATATATATAAAAACATACAGTAGCAATCAGAATTATTGAACCCCCTTTGAATTTGTTTTTCTTTTTTAAATATTTCCCAAGTGATGTTTAACAGAACAAGGAAATTTTCACAGTATGTCTGATAATATTTTTTTCTTCTGGAGAAAATCTTATTTGTTTTTTTTTTGGCTAGAATAAAAGCAGTTTTTAATTTTTAAAACCCATTTTAAGGTTAAAATTATTAACCCCTTTAAGCTATTTATTTTTTCCATAGTCTACAGAACAAACCATCGTTATACAATAACTTGCCTAATTACACTAACCTGCCTAGTTAACCTAATTAACCTAGTTAAGCCTTTAAATATCACTTTAAGCTGTATAGAAGTGTCTTCAAAAATATCTAGTCAAATATTATTTACTGTCATCATGTCAAAGATAAAATAAATCAGTTATTAGAGATAAGTTATTCAAACTATTATGTTTAGAAATGTGTTGAAAAAATCTCTCTCTCTTGGATATTTTCTTGGCACACTTTGAGCCCAGTAGTACCAACTGAGCATCGTGTCAGCGCCACAGCCTACCTGAGTATTGTTGTTGACCATGTATATCCCTTTATGACCACAGTGTACCCATCTTCTGATGGCTACTTCTAGCAGGATAACGTGCCATGTCATAAAGCGTGAATCATCTCAGACTGGTTTCTTGAACATGACAACAAGTTCACTGTACTCAAATGGCCCCCACAGTCAGCAGATCTATATTCAATAGGGCACCTTTGGCATGTGGTGAAACAGGAGGTTTGTGTCATAGATGTGCAGCCGACAAATCTGCAGCAACTGTGTGATGCTATCATGTCAATATGGAGCAAAATCTC
>CAIGQZ010001236.1:956306-972951 GCA_903798205.1 Danio tinwini
ACACACACACACACACACACACACACACACACACACACACACACACAAACACATTATTCACCCTCATAATGTGAAAACACAACAAGCAGATGCTCACACACACAAACAGCCATGCTCAGCTCTGAGATGTCAGTGTTTCAGACTTTCTGAGCTGCTGGTGAGAAAGGTGTGTGTATTTGTTTTTACAGTGTCGCTTGCTGCTGCTGCTGTATTGCAAGTTGGCAGTCTGCCTGTTTAGTGCAGACTCGTACACACATTCGGGCTGCACAATGTTGGAAAAATCTGACATTGCGATATTTTGTTTTGCTGCGATATACAGTTGAAGTCAAAATTATTACCCGTCCTGTGAATTTTTGTTTTCTTTTTCAAACATTTGCCAAATGATGTTTAACAGAGCAAGAAATTTCTCACAGTATTTCCTATAATATTTTTTTCTTATGGGGAAAGTCTTATTCATTTTATTTTGGCTAGAATAAAAGCACTTTTAAATTTTTTAAAAGCATTTTAAGGTCAATATTATTAGCCCCCTTAAAGGTGCAACGTGTAAGTTTGACACCCAGTGGTTGAACTAAGTATTGCACTCCTGGAGCAAAACATATTTTCACTTGGCTTGACATTATTGTGCCTGACTATCGTGCCTAAAGGCTGATTTAAGGCTGATTTTAACCGTTTTTTAACTATAAGCAAAATAAATATTTTCCATATTAAAAGTTTTTGTCCTAAGCAACACCTGAAATTTCTGTTTTAGAAAAGACTTCTATTTCTCACAGGTGAACAGGATACACTGATCACCTCAGGTACACCTTATGCGCTTTATTCAGTGTTAAATGCTATTTCATATTTGCTATTACAATATGAGTTTGAATGCCATTTTACACGACATTTCTTGCTATACCACTCAAAGCAGCAGCAGATAGTTCACCTCAGATCTTGAACATAAAATAAACTGTTTAAAATTGAACTTTAGAAATGTGACTCAGTGCAACCCAACACATATCAGTGGTGCAGCATGTACATTTATTAATGTTAAAGAGATTTACAACAGCCTGCAACCACTGCAAATCTTGTTACATAGCATGCTGTTAGGACACACAGTTACAATGTAACCTGCTCACCTAATGTTTATATTATTTGCTAATTAATAACCTCATGTGGAACTCTGAATCTGCATCTCATTTCGGGGCTGTTACTGTCGCATTTTCAATTACGTGCACATGCTTTGAGAGCCTTCCTGAATGAATGAATGAAATATGCTGTTTTCCACCTAGGCAACTCTAGGTGCTGAAATATAATTGGCTAAACTAGCATTGGGCAGGTTAAAGGGACCAAAATCGTTCCGGCACGTAACGCACATTTAAAAAAAAAAAGCTGAATAACTGATTTCAGCATTGTTTTTCAGATAAACAATAATGTTTGTTCACTTAGCATGTTTCTTAAATATCTGCAAATATATTTGGTGTTTTTATGCTTTAGAAGAGTCAGAAACTAACATAAAGCACCTTTAAGCTGATTTTTTTTCAGATTGTCTACGAAGCAAAACCACTGTTATATAATGACTTGCCTAATTAACCTAGTTAAGTCTTTAAATTGCACTTTAAGCTGAATACTAGTGTCTTGACAATTATCTAGTAAATTATTATCTACTGTCATCATAGCAAAGATAAAATAAATCAGTTATTAGAAATGAGTTATTAAAACTATTATGTTTAGAAATGTGTTGAAAAAATCTCTTCGTTAAACAGAAATTGGGGGAAAAATATACAGGGGGGCTAATAATTCTGATGATCTAAAAATATTTTTACTAGATGAGTTGAATATCAGGGCATCACAGTGTCGCAGTGGGTAGCACAATCGCCTCACAGCAAGAAGGTCGCTGGTTCGTGCCCCGGCTGGGTCAGTTAGCATTTCTGTGTGATGTTTGCATGTTCTCCCCGTGTTGGTGTGGGTTTCCTCCGGGTTCTCTGGTTGCCCCCACAAGTCCAAAGACATGCGCTATAGGTGAATTGGGTAATCTAAATTGTCCGTAGTGTATGTGTGTGAATAGGAGTGTCTGGGTGTTTCCCTGAGATGGGTTGCAACTGGAAGGGCATCTGCTGCGTAATAAAATATGCTCTATAAATTGTCGATTCATTTCACTGTGGTGACCATTGATTAATAAAGGGACTAAGCCGAAAAGAAAATAAATGAATGATTTGAAAATTTCTGTTTGGAAAGATTTCATTCATTTAGGTTGACGGGATGATTGAGTCTTATTCTGTGCAGTGCGTCTGCATAAATTATAATAAATTATAAGCCGAAATAAATAAATAAACAGTGCTTTATGGATTGCTGGGCAGTCTAACAGTATTCAAGTACAAAAATTGAACAATCAGATATAAAATAACATGGTCATCATTGTATAAGTAATCAAAAAAAATATATTTTAATCTTTAATAAATAATTTAATCCAGGGGCAGTGTGATGGCTCAGCACTGTTGTCTCACAGCAAGAAGGTCACTGGTCCGAGTCGCGGCCGAGTCTTCCTTTCTGGCATGGGTTTCCTCCGGGTGCTCTGGTTTCCCTCACAGTCCAAAGACATGTGGTACAAGTGAATGGGATCAACTAAACTGGCCATAGTGTAAGAGTCTATGTGTGTTTCCCAGTGCTGGGTTGCGGTTGTAAGGGCATCCGCTGCGTAAAACATATGCTGGAATAGTTGGCAGTTCATTCCGCTGTGGCGACCCCTGATAGATAAGGGACTAAGCCGAAGGAAATAAAATGAGTGATTGAATGTATGAAATAATCTAATACTGCGATGTGACTATTGTAGATACACACATTGCCATATCGATAATGCCTTAACACACATTGTCAAACAACTAAATGCAGCACATATGCATTCACATACTTAATGAGATTAAGCTGGAGCTCGTGTACACCGAATGCTGTGATTATAGTAATGTGATTTAAGCATCATAATTGCCGTAAGTATAATCACAGACAAATATGTGGAGTTTAATCGCATGTACAAGCTGTAATCGTATTTCTTCCACTCTGGCACAGGTGTGCACGTGCAGATGGATGAGGTGTAGCGTTCATGATTGGGTTTGAAAGCATGGCAGAACTGAATTTGTTTCTGTCAGGGTAACTCACAATGTTTATATCGTGCAAAGCCGTAAGCGTAAACTTTTGTGCAAAATGAGCGAGGCCAGGTACCACAGATCTGACAAACTTGTCTGTATGTGCTGGAAGAAGGTTGTTTTTTTAAAAGGTCATGAAGCCACACTCTTTCAGCAGTGGTTTACAATACAGTGCTGCCAGAGTTGGTAAGATGTAGAATTACAGTAGAGGAGGGAAAAAGTATAATTTGACTCTGAGTTAAAGGGCTAGTTCACACAAAAATGAAATCTGTCAATTAATACTCATCCTCCAGCGCTCGAAATTGTGACTGTTTTGGTTGCACATGCACCCAAAATGTTATCTATGCATCTTCAAAATATATTTAGAAGCATTTTTAATAATACATTTTATTTATATTGCGCTTTTCTTAGACTCAAAGCACTAACAAGAGCATCAAAACGCAGCAGAACATGAAATACACAAAAAGTACAGGTAAAAAAAATAAGAATAAAATACAGAATAAAAGAAAGCCTCATAAGTTATAAGCAATGATAAAAAGATGAGTTTTGAGGAGTTTCAGAGCTGGCATTCCTGATGTTTGTGGAAAGTGCATTCCACAATTTAGGTGCACGATAAGCACCTCCCATGGTGCTAGGTTTACAACGAGGCTAAAACAAGGTGAGCCCCGAAGTGGAACGTAGATTACAAGAGGAAGAGGAGGTAGAGGAGGTAATGTACTTGTATTTTTGCAAGTACATCAAATTGTTGCTGTGCAAGTTTTCACTGCAAAATGTTCACAGCATGCGCAGAATTAGGACACACTTACGCAGAATGCATCTTTGCTCCTAAAAACTCCAGACGCAGCACTCAGCAATGGTTTAAAACAGTTGTCATGTTAACTCGCTGCAGTAAACAAATATCACAATGCTTGCCCCGCCTTCAAGCTCTTATCTTATCTGCACTGGAACTGAGCGCGAATGGATTGGTTAATATCAGCTGTCAATCACTCAGTCAATGCCTTCCTCTAGATGAGGGAGCAACACAATCAAAAATATAAAGGTCTGGGTAGGAGAGAATGAAAATAACACTCACAGATTTTGTTTTAAAAATCACCTAAAGTTACAAATAATGGCACTTATTAGTAATCTTATTAGTGATCATGTTGTGACTGTTAATTCACCATTTACCCTTTTCTTTTAACAAAAAATTTTGGTGGGTGTGCCTAACATTTTGAAGTTAGGAGCACCAGTGCAACCAAGCAAAAAGGTTAATTTCGAGTCCTGCCTTCATATTGTTTCAAAGCCCTGAGACCTTTGTTCGTTTTCTTAAAAAAAGTAAGGTATTTTAGATGAAAATCTAGAGCTCTCTGACTCTATATACAGGAATGGTCCAGAGACATCCAAAGTCCAGAAAGAGAGCCAAAAATATAATCATTTATTGCATTATATTTTGGTGCAATTTATCGTACAACAAAAAATCGATATCATGACATGCCTTGTAAGAAAGCACAATAACATTACAAGAACACGCTCCTGTAATTTAATGTAAAATAAATTATTCTCTGAATTGAAACTACACTGCATTAACAAGCTGATGCACTATTAGGCTTCGCTGATGCACTATTAGGCTTCTTTTGTGCCTTTTTAGAAGCTTTTTCATCAGTTATATCAAGGAAAAGTGTGTTGCTTCTGTTCATCTGTTCAATCTATAATGGAAAAGTTCAGGTCTTTTTGTTGTTACCATTTTATTTATTTATTTTTATTTTTTAATTTTTAAAATTTTTTTATAATCTGTTTAAAATAAAAAATGTTTTTTAGTTCCTGTAGCCTTCATTTTTATTATAAATACTCTATACACCACCTTTCAAAAATTGTGAAGATTTTTAACGATAAAAAAAAGTATCTTTATAGTATTTTAAAATTTTTGTCACAATTTTGTTTTCAGTATATTTTAAAATATTGTTTACTGTGACGATAAAGCTGAATTTTCAGCATTAGTGTTCAGTGTCACATGATCCTTTAGAAATCATTATAATATGCCAAATCTTCTTGCTGCTTAAACTTTATTATCAATACTGAAATCAGCGGTGTTGCTTAATATTTTCTGGAAACAGTGATGCATTGTTTTCATGATTCTTTAAATTAATAGCTTAAAAGGATTTTTTATCAAGTTTATGCCTAATGCTAAATAAAGGTATTAGAGACCATTTCAATGTGGTGTTGTTCATCAATGACATTTCCTGCTTGTTATTAAACATAACTGTAACACGATGCAATTCAATTATATCTTAATGTCAAAACAGCTATCATACCATTATTTATCAGTATGTGGCTCTTTTTGGATTCTCGAAAGCTATAGAAATTAAAAATGTAAAACAGGAAATGCGTTGGGATCATTGTTTTGTTTTACCTCCCTCGAAATGGTCTATAAAATATCTGTATTTCAGGTTGTTTAAATTAAGGGTGCAATGTATTTCACACAACGATTTCAGCATAAAAGTTATTTTCTGCCACACCAAAAAGTGTGAATGCACACACAACCATGTGTTCTGGTTAAAACAGCAGAACACATTATTTTACTGCCATTGTTAATTATGAGCACAATCACATTACCATAATCACAGTATTTTGCATGACCTCCAGCTTAATCACGGTTCTGGCTTAACGACATCACAAAAGTGCATGTTAGCAGCACAGCCAGTCTGCTTAGGGACATTTCTAAGCAATCAGACATGGGTGTTTTCACCCGGCGGATGACATATTATTTCTATAAAGCAAGTTACTCAATATTAACTTCTTGTTTATAGTTTTGTAGTTCTTGTTTTAAGTGTTATATCACATTTACAGTGGAACCATACTGAATGCACAACTATGATTGCCTGCAGCACTTTGCCTGTGGCCACAGCTGCTTAATTCAACCCTCTGCTACTGATCATTAGAAGTGAATGAGAAGAAATATCCCATTATATTGTGGAAAAAAGGACGCACAAAATAATTAGCCTGCGCAGACAGCAGGATAATAAGATCACAAGAGGTTGGTCACTTATGTGGAACCAGTGACTCTGTAAGGCCTACAGTGAGGAGAACAAATTGAAGTGTTGTACTCTCTTAGGTGAAGTCCTGTCACACATAATCTCACTTGAAACCATTGTAAAGAACAGATATGAATGGATATGTTTTATCTACTGGCTTTAAAAGAGCTTAAAGTATAGATTCATTCTATAGATTTACCGCGAAAACAGCCGCCAACCATTTTCATCAAAAATTATAATTCATCGTACTTGATAGTTTTGTTTATGCGGTTATTGATGTAGTAGTCGTATTACAGTCAGCAGATGGCTTTGTTGGGTTATCAAGGTTTTTATTGTACGTCTAATTGTGAATAATGACTGATTAAACTTCCAGTTATGTGCCGATAATCCACATGGTGTTGTGGAAAGTCATAATAATAATTCATACAGGCACTTTTTGATTGTTGTTGAGGGGCACAACAAGAATTCCAATTGAATGTCATTCTTAAGTCAGATAAGTATTTGTGTTAGATGGTGCTGAAAAATGCTAAAGCATGTTAATAAAGTTGTTAGTAGTTGCTTTTGAGATCTGGCCATTTAAAGGTGGAAATGTGAAGCTTGTTTTTTTTTGTTAAAGCACTTCCATTATTTTTTCCCCCAGTATCATTCATCAGTCTAAAACATCCTTTTAGGATGTTTTTTGTAGGAATAAAAACACATGAATTTACATGAATAAATTGCATTTTAAAACAAATGATTTTTTAGTGAATTATAATGTTTCAAAATATTAATGTTTTGTTTTTAGTATGCAAATAAATGCAGCCTTGAGACTTCTCTAAAAAAGTATTACTGAAAAATCTTACTGACTTTAAACTTTAGAATGGTTATGTAGGGCTGGGCGATATGGCCTTTTTTTAAAAATTGACAAGCTTACAAAAAATCGATTTACAATGCTTGAATAAAAAAAAGCTTGGAGTTGAAGGTTATTAACCTATATAACCTTATTAAAATTGTAATTTTAGGATAAAAAAGGCTAAAGAAAACAGTTGTCATTTAAAGATCATATTTCACAAGTTCTATTTATAATTACGTTTATAATAATAATAATAATAATAATAATAATAATAAATTACACTTTTATACAATTAAAGTAAAAGTAAACTCATAATGATTGTAAAAAAGCGGACCTGTTTCAAGATGATTTTTTTTTCAATAAACATTCATTCAGAGGTTTAATCATTTTCATTTTGTGTTATATCAGTTCATATAAATTACATTATGCTAGTGGGTGTGGGTAACACGGTGGCACAGTGGGTAGTGTTGTGGCCTCACAGCAAGAAGGTCACCCGTTCGAGCCCCAGCTGGGTAAGTTGGCATTTCTGTGTGGAGTTTGCATGTTCTCGCCGTGTTGGCGTGGGTTTCTCCCCATGTTCGTGTGGGTTTCCTCCGGGTGCTCTGGTTTCCCCCACAGTCCAAAGACATGCACTATAGGTGAATTGAATAAGCTAAATTGTCCATAGTGTACAGTATGTGTGTGAATGCAAAAGTGTATGGGTGTTTCCCAGTACTGGGTTGCAGCTGGAAGGGCATCCGCTGCGTAATAACATATGTTGGATATTTGGCGGTTCATTCCGCTGTGGCGACCCCAGATTAATAAAGGGATGAAGCCAAAAAGAAAATGAATGAATGAATAAATGCTAGTGCGTTGCATTTTTTTGTTTTTTTTGCGTCGGGCCACTGCATCTGGTAGATTAGTCTAGTGCACTGAACGAGTTTTATCAGTGTTAATATTTACAGTATTGAACACCTTTGCGACTGGGTCACGTCATTTATGCAGCAACGTTTGATTTTAACATCAGATTGGTCATCCATATTTACATTGTATATATCTTTGGGTAACAGTTTCTTTCATATGCACATCTTCTCCATTAATTGTCTTATCCATTACTTCTCACTGTGAAATACAAGGTGTGGCGGGAAGTTTCAAATGCACATGTCTTGCGGTGAATGTGTGACTGTGAGCCCTGAATTATGACGGTTTTTTTTTTGGTGGGTGTGTTTGTGCGTCCATGTTTTTTTTTTTTTTTCATTTTAAAGAGTGCAACATTTCTCTAAGTTCTCCTCTACTCGCTGCATGTTGTTTATTTGTTTCTATGGCAATGCAGGGGAACTACGGGAGCCCAGACGTGTGTGTTAGAGTAAAAAACTATTTTTATTCAAACAAATCGATGTGAACTTCACACTAGAGGTAATTGCTAAAATCGATTTATCGTCCAGCCCTATGGTTATGTTAGATTTTATGTGAATATTTACAATACTGAAATATACAGCCATATTTAATTGGGCTCATATTTAATACAAAAACCTGCTGCATTCACATACATGAAGACACTTCATTTGGTTTTCTGAGCATCTATGTTAAGTAGGCAGTAAAAAGAAAAAAAGATGTTTGAGTGCATTTTCTAGTGATCATGGCAGCTGTAATTAAAGGCCAATCGATTTTGTGTGTGTGCCATTAGACAGGTATAACTACTTAGACTGTAGAAAGAAAAAACGTCAATTGACCAGTGCAAATTATAATCATATTCCACAAACTGTCCCAATTCATTCATTCATTTTACTTCTGCTTAGTCCCTTTATTCATCCAGCTGCAACCCATCACTGGGAAACACACATACACTCTCATTCACACACATACACTACAGCCAATTTAGTTTAATCAATTCACCTATAGCGCATGTCTTTGGACTGTGGGGGAAACCAGAGCACCCAGAGGAAACCTACACGAACATGGGGAGAACATGCAAACTCCACACAGAAATGCCAACTGACCCAGCCGGGACTCGAACCACGACCTTCTTGCCCCAATTTGTTGCATCATATTTGCTAGGGCTGCACAATATATCGTTTCAGCATCGATATCCCAATGTGCAGATCTGCAATAGCCATATCGCAAGATCTGCAATGTTGAGTTGTGATTATAATGACCAGGAATCACCAAAGTTTTACCCTAATAGAGTGAAAGTTTTTCATTTGGATGTGTTTTAAGGAGCCGTGACTAATATATCAAGCAAATTTAAATCAAGAAATTCTAAAGTTTAAAGATTTACCAAAGATTAAATTGCAGTGCTTCACACACACAGACTTTACTTGGGTGGGCTGCTCGGGTATGCAGTATTAACAAGGGCTGTGCAAAAATATCGATACATCTAAATATTGCGATAATTTCTTTCATGATAGTGTATAGATAGTCCAACCTCAAGTATCGATTGAAGTTGTGCCAAACGACCTCCTCCTCCGCTCCTGTAGATGTCGCTAACTCGTGATCAAGAAAACGTCAAGTAGTACGGTATTAGAAGTAAGCAAGTGTGAGCATGGCGGAAAATATAAAGGCGCCTCCAGCTTTTAGAGCTGACGTGTGGCTGCACTTTGGTTTTAACGCTATACCAGGGAGTACTGAATTAGACAAAAAAAATGCCATTTGTAAGCTTTGCTATATACATAGTTCTCTGTTCAATTACACTGTGCAGTTTTAATGAATTGGAATGGATAGAAAATAAATTGGAATTGGAATTTTTATTTGTCTGCCGACTTTATCAAGTTGTCAATATAATGTGACACGCATACTAATACAAACTGTGATATATGCAATATATCACAATATTTATTGTATCGCAATATAAATATATCATGATATATTGTATCGTGACCCATGTATCGTGATATGTATCATATCGTGAGGCCCTTGCCAATACACAGCCCTAGTATTAACGACCGCCCAAGTATATTTAGTGACTTTTTTTACTATTATTAACATCCTTTTACACTTTTTTTGTATCCAACCATTATAACCAAACGTTCGTGATTAAGTAGTGGAAAATATTCTATTGTTTACCCGTTTAATCCGGTGTGCGCGAGACCTGTCAACAAACTCACGTGCTCTGCAAACCGACACAGACAAACTTCACTATATACTCAAAGAGGACGAAATGACTGATCTGAACTGGCTGCAAAAATGTATGTAGACCATCAGTAATGGTTAATAAATGCATTTGCCTTATTTAAATCTACAATAATTTTTAGAGATTTTGTCTGTTTTTATTCCTTTTTCTGTAATTTATTTCTCATTTGCAGATTATTATATTAATTTGATGATGTTAATATGTTACATAGGCTATTTTTATATACATATTTAAAATGCTTTGGCATTGAAGTTTGCTTAAAACTTGAAAGAGAGAGAGAAGCAGATTTTACATGTCAGTGGGTGCTCATGGCTCCTGAATAGCACAAAAGTAACAGAAATAGTGGATTTTTTTTATTTCATGTCTTTTTTTACTTTAACCCATTGAAAAGAAACAGTGTATAACAGTGTCATAATAAATAAAATGATTGTTAAAAATTAAATTATGTTTTGTTTGTTGCATATAGTTAACTATTTATGTGATGTGGGTAAGTGGTGTGTTTCAATCCGGCTACCACAAGTATATTTCAATTGTATTTAATTATTTATACAATGAAGACAATACAATGTTATTTTAATTAATATTGAACTTATCTTATTAAATGCTCTTAGACTCCATAAGACACATCTCTGTTTTAATGTATTATTTATGCTTGCAAACTGTTTATTATGTTGTACGCAGATGTATCAGTTCTTTTCAAGTAGAGTTATTTAGTTCATCTTTTGTGAAATTATATTCCTATCACAATGAATATGGAAGAAAAACAAAATATTGTGATTTATTTTTTCTCCCAATGCTGTACAGCCCTAATATTTGCAAAATTTTGTGGTTTGCATAATTCATTTTGAATTGGTCGCTAAAACTGCACATGCATGTTCTCCCCGTGTTGGTGTGGGTTTCCTCTGGGTGCTGCGGTTTCCCCCACAGTCCAAAGACATGCGGTATAGGTGAATTAAATAAACTAAATTGGCCGTAGTGTATGTGTGTAAATGAGTGTGTATTGATGTTTCCCAGTACTGGGTTGCAGCTGGAAGGGCATCCACTGTTTAAAACATACGCTGGATTAGTTGGCGGTTCATTCTGCTGTGGCGACCCCTGATGAATAAAGGGACCAAGCAGAAGGAAAATTAATAAATGAATGAACTGCACATGCAAATAAACAGCACTGTCAGTGAGAGCAAGTGATTCTTAGCGAACGTCCCCTCAGTCTACATGTACGCCATGTAGTATGTACTGCAATTCATTGTGAGTCCATTGAGATCAGTGTCAAACTCCCACCAACTGCACTTACATGACATTACAAGGTTGATGCGGCAAACTCCCATAATTCCATCTGCACATTTGGGCTCATTTACTCTGTTTGTTTACTGAAGTGTACGTTGTGTTTCATGTCACAGTACCTGCATCTGGATGCGTACAGAATTACAACTAGTTGGCAGTGTGACAGGCAGATTACCAAATCTTATAGTTTGCATATTAAGCTGAGATGGAAGGAAATGGTTTTACATTAAAGACTTAATGTAGATTACTTTAGTGGTAACTTCAAAAAAGAAAGACAGTGGGTGGTGTATATAACATATAAAATTAGTACCAAAATGGGAATGTAAAATGCCTGAGTCCTCGCTGAGCTGGAGCTGTTTAGTATAGGACACAGATGGGGCAGTTTCTACATTAATAGTGCCACAATCTGTGAACTCTAGACCACAGGGCCCACTGGGTTTCTTATTAGTAAAATTACAGTAAGTTTCAATAATAATACAAACATTTTCGCTGAGTTGGTTCATACACTCCACCCCTGTGGGCAAGTAACCTTTTTATTGATTGGAAGCTCTCTTCATTTTTTGCTTGATACTTTAAAAACAAGGCTCTCAAACTGTAATCAACCAATTTACTGCTTGAAAGCATCTCGAAAATGAATTACATTCCTTTTTTTCAATTTCCTTTGCCAGACATGAGTGGTTTTACAACAGAAAGTAGAGAATTGGTGTACTATTTTTGGCCTAGAGGTTGTTGGTTTTGTTCAGTTTCTTTAATCTTTTTGTCTTGTATTGCAATATTATGATTGTGGCCTTGCTTTATCAGGGTCTGCTTATCATCTGCATCAAATACTTCACTTTGTTTTGATTTACTTATAAAGTCTTTTAGTGTTTTTGTGGGATTGGATATTTTTAAGTAAGGTCAAAAGAGAAAGATTTGTATTAAAGTGCGCTGTACGGTATATATTGTGATGACGTGACTAGCGTACACATTCATATGCATTATTAATGATGGCAGGTGTTTAAAGAGTGAAGTTATATAGGGTCCTGTTCTGATTTGACTCCAGGTCAATAAATCTTTGTGTTGCACTGCTAACTGCTTCTGGCAATGGTTTAAATAGCAAACTAACACACTGCGCTCTTTTTGTGTTAAATAAAACATGATGCACATAACCTGTAATCTTTTTTAGAAAACCTAAAACCTTTTACAAGGTTATGACCAAGGTTAAATAAATAAGCACACAAAAATTATGTTTGTTGTTTGATTCTTGAGTTGTTTTTTTTGCGACAACTTAATTGTTTTATATTTAATCCACTTAAATTTGTAAAAACTAATAAGTTGACTTAATTCCTTCATGTTGTCCCAACACAAATCATTTGTGTGGAACCCTGCTTTTTTTACACTAAACTTTGACTTAAATGTTTAATTATTAGACTATAATACAAATTAAGAAGAGTACTGTAATATTTAAAAAATCTCATCACAATCACAAAAAGTCCGACTGTCAGAGTTGTGTGATATAAAAGATATCGGGAAGATCCTGAAAATATGAATTGTAATCTGCTCTGGTTTGTAAATATTTAGCATTTAAATTTGCTTTTAATTAGCATTTAAATTTGTTCAACTTATCTCCTGTTTTGTAATGTGACATTAACTAATTGTCTAATATTCATTTTAAGATTAGTATGCTAAAGATCTTTACACGGACAAGTGAAAAACATATACATAATTAAAATAGGGAGTTTTTGAATTAAGTAATATTTTAGTGTTTTTATTATTATTTTCTTTACTTCATTTAAAATATCTCTAAAACATACAGTTTTTATGGAAGTGCTCCTGCCTCCTTTCATCATGTTTTATGTTTTTTTATGTTTTATATAAGCTGTGTCCAAAATCACATACTTCCATACTATATAGTACGCTAAAAACAGTATGCAAGTCGAGTAGTATGTCTGAATTCGAAAAACAGTATGCGAGAAGTACCCAGATGTCCTACTACTTCCGGCGAGATTCTGAAGTGCACATCCGATAGACGCTACGCTATCCCATGATGCACCATGTTAGGTTTTCTAACTTTGCATGGCTCCACAAAGCAAGCCAGACCCGTAACAATAAATAAAATAAAAATAAATAGGACACCTCTAAATTAATGAGGATCCCGGAGTCTCATCTCCGTTCAAAAGAAAAAACAACTAAAATGATTGACCAAAGAAATAACAAAGTCAAATTTATTTGATATTTAACTTTAAATGAGCCAAAATAACAAACAAGAACACTCAACAACTAACTAAGTTTTAAACCCTCTTACCTGCAGGTGAAATCAAACTAATTAAACAATATTCACTTACCTCCCTACTAACCACAAAACATGAGAAAACTTAATAAAACAAAAAGACACCCTCCTTATGACATGCGTCTCCATATTGATCTACATAACAGTCAACACTCAGCGTTAAATTTCGACAATATCACAGAGCAAATACAACACAAGATTTTCACAAATAAACAAAACAAGCCATAATAGGACATAATAGGTTCCCTTTAATATTTGTAAAATTTATTAAGTATTCATCATGTTATTCCTTATGTCTATTTGTAAATAGCATCAGCAAGTGCGTATATGTTAGATGTATGGGTTTCCGAACAGCAGAATCAGGTATTGTGCCCATGTGACAGCACTTTTCCATCAGTGGCAGAATGTTCAGCTACATGGTGGATCGAGAGAAGGTTTGTGCTGCTATATGACGCCAGGGAACTCTTTTATTATATCACCCAGGAAACTGCAAGACGCCAAATGAAAACAAATGCGACTATTTCTCCATCCCTCGCTCTCTCTTTTTCTTCCTCTTTTTTTCCGTGTCTCTTCTGTTTCTATCGAAATGCAATTCACTGCCAAGGTTGTTGCTCAAATTCCACACCAGGGATTGCCATGCTAACCAAAACATTATAATATGCGGCTTGCTCATTTCATTTTGTTGAAATGTTCATGTTTTGTTTTTTTTGAGTATGCGCCCTGCCACTGAGTCTACAGAGACTAACAGAAGACGTGTGCTTTTTCAGTTTGACTGTAATTTACTTAGCTGAGAATAAACACTTTTTTATTTTTGATTTTAGATTTATATTTATATTTAGAACATATATAAAAATTCATGAATGGTTGGAGATATATATAGAGAGAGAGCGCTTCACTTTTTCCACTTTTTTTTCATGTTACAGCCTTATTCCAAAATGGATTAAATTAAATTATTTCCTCAAATTTCTATAAACAATACCCCATAATGACAATATAAATTTTTTTTTTTTAATTTTTGCAAATTTATTAAAAACAAAAAAACTGATAAATCACATGTACATAAGTACAAACCTTTGCCGTGAAACTCTTAATTGAGCTCAGGTACATTCTGCTTCCACTGATCATTCTTGAGATGTGTCAGCAATCCACCAATCAGGCCTGTATGGTAGAGTGACCAGACAGAAGCCACTCCTTAGTAAAGGGCACAAACAGTAGCAGCACGCCTGGAATTTGCCAAAAGGCATCTGACTCTCAAGACTCTCAGACCATAAGAAACAAAATTCTCTGGTCTGATGAGACTAAACTTGAACTCTTTGGAGTGAATGCCAGGCGTTACGTTCGGAGAAAACAAGGCACTGCTTATCACCAGGCTAATATCATCCCTACAGTGAAGCATGGTGGTGACATCATCATGCTGTGGGGATGTTTTTCAGTAGCAGGAACTGGAAGACTAGTCAGGATAGAGGGAAAGATGAATGCAGCAATGTACAGAGACATCCTGAATGAAAACCTGCTTCAGAGTGCTCTTGACCGCAGACTGGGGTGACGGTTCATCTTCCAGCAGGACAATGACCCAAAGCACACTGCCAAAATATCAATGGAGTGACTTCACAACAACTCTGTGAATGTCCTTGAGTCCAGATCTAAATCCTATTGAACATCTCTGGAGAGATCTGAAAATGGCTGTACACCGTTGCTTCCCATCCAACCTGATAGAACTTGAGAGGTACTGCAAAGAGGAATGGGCAAAAATTTTCAAAGACAAGCGTGCCAAGCTTGTAGCATCATATTCAAAAAAACTTGAGGCTGTAATTGCTGCCAAAGGTGCATCAACAAAGTATTGAGCAAAGGCTGTGAATACTGATGTACACGTACACTTTTTTCACATTGTCATTTTGGGTATTGTGTGTAGAACTTTGAGGAAACAATACATTTTTTAACTTTTACATTTTTTTAGCATTCAGAGCACCAGTGCTTCCAAGAATGCGCCCTGCGATAGATGGATAGATATGCCATAGGTGAGGTAGATCCTCTGAATTATAAATCCATCATGGACACTGAGAAGGTAGCTCGAGTTCTCCACAAACACATTCAGGGCAATACCATTGGTTGTGCTGCTTGCATTTTTTAAAAGCTGTTTTGGTTACATTTATTTATGTAACCGGAATAAACCGCTGACTATTCAGGCAGATGTTTTAAGCAGCGGATGCCTTTCCAGCCGCAACCCTGGGAAACACCCATACACTCTCTCAGACACTTACACACACTCATACACTATGGCCAATTTATACAGCATGTCTTCGGACTGTGGGGGAAACCAGAGCACCCAGAGGAAACCCATGCCAACGCGGCAAGAACATGCAAACTCCTGCCGGGACGCCCAGCCGGCACTCGAACCAGTGACCTTCTTGCTGCAGTGACAGTGCTAACCACTGAGCCAACTAATTTTCACTATTAAAAGTGGTTTATTACCTGCCTGTAATCAAGATATTGGCTGCTTATTAGTACTTATAAACATATTTTGCATGATCTTATTTTACATCCCAAATCCTATTCAATACCTAAACTACTACAATAATAGCTAATAATAAGCAGCAGATTAGAAGTTTATTAAGGAAACAACTTAATGCCAGTGTTTTTTTTTCTTTAACAACATATTTATTAGTTTTTCAGTTTGCATATTACTACAGGTTACACAATATATATCAATCATGTAAACACAGCAAACATTTTACATCCCAAAGTAAATGACTCCATCCCATTTCTAATCAAAATAAAAAGAATAAAAATAAAACAATAATAATAATAACATTAAAATAAAATAATGAATAAATACAGCACGGTGGCGCAGTGGGTAGCTTTCGCCTTACAGCAAGAAGCTTGCTGGTTCGAGCCCCAGCTGGGTTTCCTCTGGGTGCTCCGGTTTCCCCCACAGTCCAAAGACATGCGCTAGGTGAATTGGGTAAGCTAAAGTGTCTGTAGTGAATGTGTGTATGTTCTGGTCCTCCAGGTTGGGGGTTGAGC
>CAIGQZ010001236.1:975361-1002521 GCA_903798205.1 Danio tinwini
ATATATATATATATATATGTATATAAAGCAGTGTTTTAGCCTAAATATACAGAGAGGTACAGTGTTATTTTAAAGTGATGTGACTAAGACAGTCAATAAATAGGCTTTTTCCATTTACATTTTTATTTACGGTTTTCATTTACTTATTCGTTATTGATTATATTTTACTATCTTATTTTATGTCTCAATTACTGTACATAAATAATAAATGAATAATTAAATAGACCTAAAAATGTTTTTATTTAAAGACATTACCAGCGAAACATGAAGAAACGGACTGGTGCTTTTTTTTATATAGGCCTACTATAATTTAAAAGAGAGCTGCAAAGTAGGTTATATATTTTTAATTCTAACCTATTTTAATTTAATTGTTCTGTCTCTGTCACTTGCGGCCCAATGCGCGTGCTCTGTGCGAGATGAGAAACAAGGCAATATTTTTTGTAAGTCATTGTATAAAAGTTGTTTGTTCTTTAGCCAATTGAAAAATAAAAAATATTGCTTAAGATAATAATATTGATCATAAAATGGTTTAAAAAAAAAACTGGGTTTGTTCTAGGCGAAATAAAACAAAAGACTTTTGCCAGAAGAAAAAATATTATAGGAAATACTGTGAAAAATTCCTTGCTCTGTTAAACATCATTTGGGAAATATTTAAAGGGCACCTATGATGAAAAATCTCCTTTTCAAGCTGTTTGGACAGACATATGTGTAGGTATAATGTATAGACCGTCATATTGGGGTGATATGAACACACCCAGTCCTTTTTTTTCAGTTTAACAACATAAAAATGGTGGACCAATTGGAGCTGTTTTCAGACCGACCGGAACTTGACGTAGGAGTGCGGTCCCCCCACCCACCGAATTGATTGACAGCTGCGTATTAACATGTCTCCGTAGTAACGTGTATAATCATATCAACCAGATATTATCTACTGTATATCAATGCAGATATTATAACAATTCATCAATAAACACACACCTCGTTCTCTCACTGTCCACAACTGTGGTTTGCTAATCAAATGAAAAACAAAAGATGAGGAGGAGCCGAATTCTGATTCCATTTTCTCATCAAATTTAAAGAGGACTGAGGCGATAATTTAGTGTACAGTTTATGAGCTAATCGCAAAAGTTTTAGGGGGGCTGAGTAGAAATGTGAGGGGCTACAGCCCCCCTAAAATAGGCCTAGCAAAAGGATTTGTCTCATTTTGAACACCAAAAGGATTCGTCTCATATTTGACCCAAATATAATCTTAATTAATGTATAATAATAAAAATAATAGTTCTTAATATTATTTTATTATATACAGTTGAAGTCAAAATGATTAGCATTGCTGTGATATTATTTTATTCTTTCTTTTCTTTTTTAAATATTTCCCAAACGATGTTTAACAGCAAGGACTTTTTCACATATTTGCTATAATATTTTTTTTCTGGAGAGAATCTTATTTGTTTAATCTCAACTAGAATAAAAGCAGTTTTTTATTTATTTGAAACCATTTTGAGGTCAATATTATTAGTCCTCTTAAGCAATGTTTTATTAAGCAATTGTCTACAGAACAAACCATCGTTATACAATGACTTGCCTAATTACCCTAACTTGCCTAATTAACCTAGTTAAGACTTTAAATTGCACCTTAAGCTGAATACTAGTATCTTAAAAAATATCTAGTCAAATATTATGTACTATAATCATGGCAAAGATAAAAGAAATCAGTTATTAGAAATTAATTATAAGTGATGATTGACCATTACTTCACCTGCATTTTCACATTTTAAGTGTTAAGTAAATATTTAGAAATGTGTGGAAAAAAATCTTCTTTCCTTTAAACAGAAATTAGGGAAAAAATATACAGGGAGGCTAATAATTAAATATGGCTAATAATTCTGACTTCAACTGTATGTATACATGTGTATACATGTATACAAGTCCATTTCTGTAGCTACCAATGTAAAATCATTTGAGATTTTTCTTACTGAGATTCACGCAGTGTGTTACAGTTTATCAGAAACCAGGCAATGATTATATTTGCATATCGCATGTTGCCATCAGAAGCAATGAACTCGTAATGAGATTCACCTGGAGACATCACAATGCTCAACATGAACCATACATTATTTATTTAGAGAGATGGATTTCACATCGCAGATGTCGATTACCAGCTGCTCTTTGTTTCTACTAATATCATCAAATTTGTAATGACACGCATCATCACAAAGGCTTGACCATACAATTCCGTAACTCGGAGGTGCGGTTTATAATTTCTGCATGAGCAGCAGTGCCAAGCAGTAGTGATTGTCTCGAGATTGAAATGCTCTTACAGTGCGTTCTGTGTGCTGCAGGTTGGAGATGTCGTGGTGTGAAGGTTCGGGAAGCAAGATGACGTGGGTGAAGTTGCTTCTCTCCTTAGTGCTTCTTCATACGGTTTCTGAAGGTACTGACACAGACACTCTCACACATACACATGCATACTGGTACATAAATATGGTTTAGGAGGACTCTCCATAGGCATAATGTTTTTTTATACTGTACACTGTAGAAAGAGATTTTACCTAATAGAGAGTAAACTCGTTGCTTTATGTTTATTAAGTAAACAAACTATGTGCATTATTATAAAGTTAAGTGAAGTCATTGGGTTTACTGACCTTTTTTTAAAATAAAATAAAATCAACTTGGTGAAGTGTATTTATAAACTAATTTCGAGAGGATCACGAGCTGATGATTGACTGCGGCTGGTCCCGTATTAGCTTATGCATAATTCACCAATCAGACGATTCCTAACTTACTATAAATAACCAGAGTGTCTTACCTTAGTAAACTTCTTCTTGAAGAATCCCCCCTTCCACCTCTACTCCTCCCCTTTTCCTTGACAGGGCAGCACGACGACCAGTGGTTAGGAGTTGCCTCACAGCAAGAATGTCTGTGATTCAGGTCTTTACCTGGCTCATCGACATTTCTGTGCAGCGTTTAGATGTTCTACCTGTTCTCACATGGGTTTCCCCCGGGTTCTCCGGTTTCCTTCCACAGTTCAAAAACATGCGACATAGGCAAATTGACCAAACCAAATTGCCACCATAGATGAGCTCTTAACCAGCAGTATATCTTCATAGCAGTTTTTAATCTGCCATTTGCCTTAGGTAGGTCTCGAGAACTCCCCCGCTTGCTGAGTTCAAACTCCCCTGCAAACGGGAGGGAACCCCGGGCTCGAGGATCTTATGAGCTCAGGGCTCTCTCCCGGGACAGCATGCCAAACATGCTTTATAATTGATCATCAGCTAAGTGTGAACTCTTGAATTGATTTTAAGGCAGCAGGTTTACTTTCTTTTTTTAACTGCTTGTTATGTGCCTTAACCTACCCCTAAACCCAAACCTCACAGAAAACCTGTGGCAAATATTGAATATAAAGAATGACGTATTATGTTAAGTATTAAGTATGATTTTGAAGCTTTTTGAATTATGACGACAAAAGCTATGTTCTTGTATACCACCTTAATAGAGTACAACTAGGTCATACCCATGTCATTATACAAATTTGTGGCCTCATAAACTACATAAACAAGTACATGCGCATGCAAACAAACATGAATGTGAGTGTTCCGTCAGGTGTAAGATGTACACTCAAAAAAGGACTTGCTGGTTGTTTAAACTACTTATTTAAGATGAGTTGTAGCGAGCTAGTTCTTAAGGTTTTTGTGAGACAACTTAATTGTTTTATGTTCAATCCACTTACATTTGTAAAAATTATTACGTTAACTTAAACGAATTGTGTTGGGACAAAATGAAGGACTTATGTGAAACCTTGCATTTTTTTTACAGTGTGTCAATTTATGAAGCATATTGAAAAGTTTTGGTTGTGCATGAACATTTTCTGATGTGGAGAAACAGCCAATCAATGCACTGTTGTAACTTACAATAATGTTACAAATTGTGGCTCTTTAAGGGTTTTTATACATTTTATTACTTAAATTGTTAACATATGTTTTGTCTTCTGTTATATTTTTGTCTTCCAGATAAAATTGTATTAAAATGAATAAATTTTAAGTTTGTTTAGATGACATCAAACGAACATCTTTGGATGTGTTTTTTATCATCTTGGAATGTGCATGCAATGAGCAGATTTTTAATTTAGCATTAATATGTACATTCATTTATTAATTTTCCTTCGGCTTAGTCCCTTTATTCATAAGGGGTCACCACAGCAGAATGAACCGCCAACTTATCCAGCACATGTTTTACACAGCGGATGCCCTTCCAGCTGCAACGCAGTACTGGAAAACAACCAAACATTCTCACATGCACACACATACACTACGGCCAATTTAGTTTTGTTCAATTCACTTATACTGCATGTCTTTGGACTGTGGAGGAAACCAGAGCACCCGCAGGAAACCCACGTGAACACAGGGAGAACATGCATCTCCACACAGAAATGCCAACTGGCCCAGCCAGGACTCGAACCAGTGACCACCTTTCTGTGAGGTGACAATGCTAACCACTGAGCCACCGTGTCGCCCCTGTCCTGATATATCTTTAATAAAAAAAAATAATAATAATAATAATAATAATAAAATAAAAAAATATATACATTTTTTATGCATTTGTAAAAAATTACAAACGCATTAAAAAACTTTCTGATCCTAAACATTTGAATATCAAATGGCAGTAATACAAATTAAAACAGCAAGAAAGTATATTTAGAAGTCAATATATTATTAAATTTAAGTTTGTTCAGATGACATCAAACAAACATCTTTGGATGAGTATTTTTTAATCAGCAATGAGTAGATTATTCATTTAGCAATAATATGTAATTGTAAGAGGCGACGCAGTGGCACAGTAGGTAGTGCTGTCACCTCACAGCAAGAAGGTCGCTGGTTCGAGCCTCGGCTGGGTCAGTTGGCGTTTCTGTGTGGAGTTTGCATGTTCTCTCTGCGTTTGCGTGGGTTTCCTCCGGGTGCTCCGGTTTCCCCCACAGTCCAAAGACATGCGGTATAGGTGAATTGGGTATGCTAAATTGTCCATAGTGTATGAGTGTGAATACGTGTGTATGGATGTTCCCCGGAGGTGGGTTGCAGCTGGAAGGGCATCCGCCGCATAAAACAAGTGGTGCATAAGTTGGCGGTTCATTCCGCTGTGGCGACCCCTGATTAATAAAGGGACTAAGCCGAAAAGAAAATGAATGAATGAATGAATGAATGTAATTGTAAGAAAATCTATGAAGTTGTTATTTTGGAAGTTTACCCAAAAAACAAAGCTCTGTCATCCTCCCGTTGTTCTAAACCTTTTTGCTGATCAGCACAAAAGAAGATATTTTGAAGAATGTTGGAAATCAGTAGCTGTTGACCTTCATTGTATTTTCTTTTTTTTACCAAGTAAGTCAGTGGACACCAGTTTCCAATACTCTTGGAAACTCTTACACTTAACAACAAAAAAATAAAAATAAACGTATGAAGATTTGAAACCACATGACTGTGAGCGAAAAGTGAAATATTAAATTTTGGTTGAACAATCCCTTTAAATGGACATCTCTTCTAAAAGGCGCTCGTAAAATATATCAGAGGAAATGCAAAACTAATTTGATGTTGTTTTGAATGTCAAATCAGTCTACAAGAAGAATGGAACTTGTTTTATTTGAACCTGAGGTGATGACTTGACTCATGAATATTAATGCCATGACAACATTAGCCCAGACTAATTAATATTTATGAGCCCCACGCCCATTCCGATCCTCTGCTTACTTGTTGCTAGCGGATCAAATGTGTTTCTAAGACTTTAAGATTAAAACTGTGATTGTGCTGACACCGGTCTCTCTTCTGTGTCGCCCTCATCATTTTTCAGCGTGCTCTCATTACCTTGCTGTTGTCTTTTTATCAGTCCGCGAGTCCTGTCTTTTCTCAGACATCTCACTCCATCACTGTTCTCTCAGGCCTGTCTGACATTCCTCTCTTTTTGTGTGTGTATGTGTGTGTGTCAGACACCTGTGATGTGCGACGGCACGTTTACTAACACAATGTCGCTGCCACTTAACATCAGCCCACAGGAGTTTATAATTCACTGCCCTCTTCTTCCTCTTCCTGTCGGTGTGTCCTTTTCTTTCACCGAGCCTCTCTCAATCATTTACACACTCCATCTTTCTTCATGAATCTGCCGCGCTCCTCTCTGTCTCTCATAGGACCCGTGGGAGCTGTTCTCTCATGGTTATTAGCTCTCTGTGATTGGTTCAGGGTTTTTGAGGGTTAAATGAAATGGAGGTAAATTAGGGAGGGAGTTTGAGGCCTGAGCCCCAGAACAGCTCGGGACTGAATGTTAAACACTCCTTGGCCAAAAGGGAGAGAAAGAGAGAGAGAGTTTAAAGGAATAGTTTGCAAGAAAATTTTGTCATTATCTTAACTTTTTTTCATAGTGACCATAACTGTAAAACTCCCACAAGGACAAAAAAAAAATCATAAAAGTAACTTGAAAAGAAAGTTTAACATCTTCTGAAGGCATGTGGTAGCTTTTTCAGATGAACAGACTGGAATCGGTTACAACCCCAAATTAGAAAAAGTTGAAACTAAATTTTAGGGGTGTCAAAATTAATTGTTTCTTCAGTGCACCGCCATGCAGACGCGGACAATTCGGTATTGGTTCAATAATAATCATAACCGGTTATTATGTACTGACGTCATTGATCTCATATGCGCTGTCGCCGTAGCTTACTATGGCGTGGGAGGAAAGCGCGAGTACTTACAACGCTCTTACTACTTTAAAACGCAGAAACTGTACACAATTTCACTGCGTGTGTGTTTGCTGGACAGTCTTTCACTGACACTTACAGCAGAAGCACCTATTTCACTGCGATTGAGAGAATGAAAGTAAACTCTCTCTCTCACACTGTGGCACAGTGTCAGTCATCTGTGAAGAGCACAGCGCGAAAGAGCCAATCGCAGCACTTTCTGTTGAGCGTGTGACCAATTATAGAGGTGTAAGAGAACTTGGTAGACAAGGATCAGAAAGCGAGCGGGATATTCATATTTGTTTATATTATTTGCTATAAATGCTTGTGTTGTTTAAAGGTACAGTTTATATATCTGACTGTTTGTATTAAAGGACAAAAATGTATTACAAATAGTATATAAATATATTTATATATTTTAATACAAAAATTACTGTGCTGTGAAGAAAATATAAAACTGTGTATGGAAAGCATCGTCAATGCACCGTGATGCACCGAGATATCGAATTGAACCGAATCGATGGCATGATAATCGTAACCGAACCGTGAGACCAGTGTAGGTTTACAGCTCTACTAAATTTACATTGACTTGTATTTGATTGCAGACAATACAACAAACATGTAATGTCTTCCTCATGATTTTTTATTAATTTTTTTAATAAACTCGTTTTGCACTTTTGGTTCTTGCAACACATTTAAAAAATGTTGGAACAGTAAAGCATTTACCACTTTGTAATGTTGCCATTCATTTTCACAACACTTAAAAGAAATTTAGGGACTGAAGACACCAAGCGATGATGTGTTTCAGGTGTAATTTTGTCCCATTCTTCCTGCAAACAAGTCTTAAGCTGGGCGACAGTGCAAGGTCTTTGTTGTCGCATTTTGCGTTCCAAAATGTGCCACACATTCTCTATTGGAGACAAATCAGGGCTGCAGACAGGCCAGTCAAGTACTCGTATCCTCTTCCCTCGCAGCCTGGATTTTGTAATGTGTGCAGAATGTGGTTTTGCATTGTCTTCTTGAAAAATGCATGGGCTTCCCTGGAAAAGAAGGCAGCCTATTGTGCTCCAAAATCTCTATTTACTTTTTAAAAATTTTAAGCTTAACATAGAAGTTCTAGTAGATTAAAACTGTCTGTCCAGTTTTCAGAGTTTAAGTTCAGTTTAGTTCAGTTCAGTGTGGTTTAATTGTCACTGCTGAAAGTCAAAAAACTGAAGAGCAAATCCATCGATGTGTGCTCCATAAGTCCCAAACCAAGCAAGCCAGTGGCAACAGTGGGGAAAGAGCAAAACTCTTTGCTCTTGAAAAAAACAATTGACAAAAGGGAGGGAAAAATACCTCGAGAGAAAAAAAGGCTCAGTTGGGCACGGCCATTTCTCCTCTGACCAAACGTCCTGTGCAGAGCTGCTGTCTAGGTGCTGGAGGCTGAAGAACCCTGGACTTTTCAGCAAATTACCTTTGCCAAGGGCAGTGACACAACCCCATACCACGACAGACCCTGGCTTTTGGACATGTTGCTGGTAACAGTCTGGATGATCCTTTTCTTCTTTGGTCTAGAGCACACTGTGTCCATTTCTCCCAAAAAATATCTGAAATACTGATTCATTTCATCACAGTACATGTTTCCACTGTGTGATGGTCCATCCCAGATTCCTCCGAGCCCAGAGAAGTTGATGGCACTTCTGAACAGTGTTAACATGGGGCTTCCTTTTGGCACAGTACAGTTTTAACTGGCATTTGTATATTAACAACATAACAACATATTGTGGTACAATATGTTGGACAATGGCTTGCAAAAGTAGTCCTGAGTCCATGTGGTGATATCGCTTATAGATGAATAATGATTCATGATGCAGTGCCACCTGAGGGAATGGAGATCACGGTTGTTCAGTTTAGACTTGCACCCTTGTCCTTTATGCACTGAAATTCCTCCAGATTCTTTGAATCTTTTAATTATGTTATGCCCGTCTTTGCTCCTAAAGGACTTGACCTTTCTTGGATGCTGCTTTTGTACCAAATCATAATTAAAATCACCTGTTGACATCACCTGTTCGAATCACGTCATTCATTGATATACAAATAGTATATAAACCAATTTACCAGATTATTAGCCCTCAATTGCCCCTGTCCTAACTTTTTTTTGGAATGTGTTGCAGGTCTGAATGACAGGAAATTATGTATATTTACAAATTAAATGAAGTTGACCAGACAAAACATGAAATATTTTGTGTTCTTATTGTTTGCAATGAAGTCAAAGTAAAATTGGAAATCACTTTGTTTTTTTATTTGCATTTTCCATACCGTCCCAACCTTTTCTGATTTGGGGTTGTTCATTGTTCGCCTTATCCAACACGTTCTCATGACACTTTGGACTGTAATAATGTTATGTTTTGGTGAGGTAGTGGTTAGCTCTTCGTTTTTTTATGTAATGTATTTATCCATTACAAGCCTAAACCACACTGTAAAAAGAAAAAAAAAATGGGTGCTCCGGTTTCCCCCACAGTCCAAAGACAACCTGTATATAATGTTGATAGTACATCCATTTGTAAATATCACCATAGTTTTTCTATAACTGCACTTTATAACTTATACCTGTATCCTGCACTTGCTGCTATTGCACTCCTGGTTAGACCTAAACTGCATTTCTTTTCCTTGTACTTGTACATGTGTGATGACAATAAAGTTGAATCTAATCTAAACATGTGCTATAGGTAAATTGGGTAAACAACATTGGCCGTAGTGTATGAGTGTGTGTGAATGTGAGAGTGTAAGGGTGTTTCCCAGTACTGGATTGCGGCTGGAACCTCTGAAATAGAGACTAAGCCGAAAGAAAATTAATGAATGAATGAAATTGACAGCTGTGGTTGCCAAAATTTGATTGGTTATTGGTTAGTTATTCAGTGGTTGTTCAGATAATCTGGCTTTTTCCCCTGTCAAAGTAATATGAAGATTTTTTTACAGAGAGAACAGTTAATTTATTAAACTGAGAACAGTTTTATGTTCTCATATGTAACTCCTTTTGTGTTGCTCTGGGGAAAAATAAATATATATATTTTGGTAAACTTGTTTAAAAGGTAAAGATTGTAAGAGAGGTGAGCTGTCTTTATAAAAAATGATGACATCTGTGAACAGATCTGATATGATGTGAAGTTCTGTCTGACCTGCTCACTCAAAAGACTCTCAGTCAATGTCACAATAGTAAAACATCAGCTATCAAGCCTGCAGCGCGCAAGCAACAAAACTGCAGCCGCAGGCATTTGTAGAGCGCTCATTACGACACAGAGGTTTTTTTTTCATGATAATGGCTTTGAATTATCAAATTGTCAAGAGCATGCCTTTGAGAACTCTTTCAAATCCCATAGTGCAAGCCAAACTGCCTCATATAATGTCTTAATACAGTCGGTTTAAAGTAAATTTAGTATTGTGTGGTTTCAGTTTTAGATTAGGGTGTGCTTTTATGCATTTTTACTTCCATTTTTCAGATTCTGCACTAAAATAAATGCACATTGCTTACATGCTGCAGACATTGGATGCATGAAACAGTCCTTACAGGCTCAAGTGTGGAAGTTTTATTAAACCATATTAATTTGAGTATTCATTACAGTTTAATTTCAATGCATGGGGTGCAAATCAAATTTCATTAGGCAACAATAATGATACGATTATTAATTTTAACATTATAGTTTAAGGATCTGGAGCTGAAACCAAGACAGATGCTGCAGGTTGTGCTTTTGGCAGGAACTCTCATTATTATATCTCTGATCCAGTTTGTCACACACCTAAAACTCGTTTTAATCTCTGCTGCCATTCTGTAATGGTCCAGTAATTAACACAGACTGACGTGTTACTCCAGATTGATTTTAGTTAGTGCGTATTGGAGGATGCACAGTCGATTCTTGCTCAACCTGTCTCTTTCTCTCTCTTTCTTTCTCTTTTTCTCTCTCGCTCTCTTTCTCTGGCTTGTTGTTGCCACGTTCAAAGCAGAGTCAAAGAGTGATTCACCCTATCAGACACCAGCACTTCAAACGCACACACTCACAAGCCCTTTCTGGATTGTGTGATGTCTCTGTGGCCCAATACCCATGCACACGATCAAAGCTTTGCTGATCTTCCTGACAAATCAGCTTGTCTCCTGCTACCCCTGGAAAGAGAACACACACATGCGTGTTTACACTGGGGAAACATGCCTCACACACAACAAGCGCTCACGAGGACGTGTACACATATCAGAGCAAAGTGTGTAGTAAAATATTGAGTGCTAATCTAGGGGGACTCAAGTAAGAGATACTGGTCTATAAAAATTGTTTAGTTTATCAATCAAATTGTCAATACTTTTTATAAAAAAATATATTTAAAAATATGTAAATCCATATTATAAATTACTACAATTATATCAAGTTACATATGCCAAAAGTTATATTAATTAAATTGGGGTTGGTAAGTTTTTAATTTTATATAATTGCCTGATTACTGTTGGTTAAAAATATTGTATTATTATTTTAAACATTTGTGCTGCTTTATAGGTTTGTTAAAGGGCACCTAGGTTACCACTTTTTCCAGATTTAATATAAGTATTTTGTGTCTCCAGAATGTGTCTGTAAAGTTAATTCTCAAAATATAGCTATTTATTATAGCTTTCATAAGTTTCTATTTTGTAGCATTTAGCATTAGGTAGAGGTTTTTGTGTACTGCGCCTTTAAGGCTAGTCCTTCATGCCCACTGTTTCCACGTGCCTGGCAGCGGCTCCCTCGGCTGCGTCAGACAACAGACAAACACAAAGGAATAAGATCTCATGTAACGTTTGTGAGAAAAACCACAGTAAGACCTTTATAGTATTTGATGCATGTTGTGGAGTTGCAAGGATAAGTCACACACAATGTTGTTACAAAGTTCACACACACACGCACGCACGCACGCACGCACGCACGCACGCACGCACGCACGCACGCACGCACGCATGCACGTGTTTAGCTTTGCACTGTTTTTGCACGCAAATGTGACAGGATACAGGTTAATCTCCACTGCTGTATGGATATCTGTTATGTTAATGTACAAAATAAACCTGATTTAACGTCTACAAACCGGGATTGAAGCGTCTTCTTTTATAATTGTTCTGACACGCGACTGTGTTGATGAAGTAAATCTGAAGTAAATCGCTCTAATTTATTACACACATGCACTGTTTTAAAATATATTAAACTTGTAAAACTCACTCTTGATCCCATTTGATGATGATTGATGATCCTAGCAAACTGAACAGACCTTTTATTTACGGTTGTTTAGTTTGCGTACGTCCTGTCTTGTAGATATAATTATACACGTTACTACGGAGACATGCTAATACGCAGCTGTCAATCAATTCGGTGGGCGGGGGGACCGCACTCCTACGTCAAGTTGCGGTCGGTCTCAAAACGGCTCCAATTGGTCCACCATTTTTATGTTGTTAAATTAAAAAAAAAACACTGGGTGTGTATATATCACCTTAATATGATGGTCTATACACTGTACCTACACATATGTCTGTCCAAACAGCTTGAAAAGTAGATTTTTCACCATAGGTGCCCTTTAAACTAGTAATTTCAGTAACACTTTAGTTCAGGTCACAATTCATGTTATTAACTACAGGCTTATTACCTGCGTACTATTAAGATTTTAACTGTTCATTAGTAGTTATAAAGTAGGATTTTATTCTATTTCCCTAATCCTACCCAAAACCTAAACCCAACTACTACATTTCTAACTATTAATAAATGCTTAATTAGTAGTTTATTAAGCTAGAAGTGTAAGTCAGTGGTTTCTTAATACAGTAAATCCTTACCTAAACTGAAGTGTTACCGTAATTTTTTGTACTTCGTACTTTTACTTGTACTTTTTTTTTTACTTGGATTCATTTAATTAAGTTCAAAAGTACATGTAAATTGTAAATGCTACAGTTTTACAGATACCACAATTGCCGGTAAGTTGCTGTACAATTTGCAGTAATCTGCTAAAGTGTACTTATAAAATATACACAACTAAATATAACAGGGTATCCGTGGGGTCTTAAAGTCTTAAAATGTTTTAAATTTCAAAAACAACATTTTTGGCCTTAAAAAGTCTTCAATTGACTGAAATATTGTCTTGTAGATCTAAAATCATTTTAAACAGGTCTTAATTTTCCTTTGTTTATTTAAAGCTACCCAATCGATCCAACACACATCCAGTCACCAACAAATACATCTGAATAAAACTCTTCGAACAGTCTCTTGTGCATACTGTGCATTTAGTTTTTAAAGAGTTTTTAATGTATTTAACTATGTTTAATAGCCCTATATAAGTCAAAAATTTCATTCTTCGTGGTCTTAAAAAGTCTTTAATTTAACTTTGTGAAACCAGTAAAACCACCCTGTATAAGCATGTTATAATAAGTATACTATATATACTTGTATATACTTATATAATGAATACTACATAATAATAAAAATAGATGAAAACATTTTGATAAATTCTCCAGTAATTTTTGCGTTAAAATGGTTTCTACTTTTAATCTTTTTCATATGATTCAGAAAAAGGAATCTCATATGAGCAAATCCAACATTATAGATGTGACATTTGCTGTAAAAACTTGAAACTTAAATTCACAGAGAATGTACATTGCTCAGCATATATACGTACACCCCTCACAAATCAATCTTTTAAATTCTAATTTTTTGTAGGTAGCTACTAGGGGTGTGACGAGACGCCTACTCCACGAGATGAGACGAGACAAGAAATTGGGTTCACGAGAACGAGACGAGACGAGAATTTTACACTGTTTCAAAGAAATCCTTAATGATGAATATCAATGGAATAATCTCAGAATTCAAATATTTTGCTAATATATGAATGGACAATAGATTTTTTTATAAAAAAAATCACAAAATGCAAAACAATTTAGCTGTTTTTTAATGTATACAATTTCCATTATTATTCCCATTATTTTATGTGTGCAATAGTTTTATATTAGTTTGTTAATATTTAAATAGAAAATAGCAAACTCTACTTACAGGCTTTTCTCCTATAACATTTCAGAGTATTTACATTGCAGACCTTGATGGTCAATTCGGATTTTCTGACAGTGTCCGATTTTTTTTTTTTTTGATGACCTGCTTACATTTATCATCTTTTAAATGTGACTAGTACACGACTGACTGCAATTACACAGCACACGGCAAAAGGCACAATGACCAGAAAAAAGAGCGGGCGCAGACTAACAGCTGATAATAAAGCGCTCTTTTTATATTATTTATTGTTATTCCTGTATTTATTCAGTTCGCATGGTTTCATTTTTTTAATTTTCTTCTTGACAAGGTGTTTTGCTGTAGTTTATGACAAAAAGACGCTCTCATTTGGCCATTTCTTCTTTTCTTTTAAACCAATAGGCATCTTGATGTAAAGTCCATGAAGGCGGGTGTGTTGAGTCTCCAGCAGTTCAGTATATGTGTGCGCGCTTAGAGATGTGTGTAGGTGCAGAGAATATTGTGTCAAACAGCTGTGTGGACTGTCCTATCGCAAAATGCGGCTAAAAGTCCTACACGGTGGTAGCCTAATAGTTTGATTTCAGTGTTTACATATATGTACTTCACTTCAATAATGCGACTTTCAGCACATCTAAGTAGACATTCCATTGCATGATAATGTCCATGGTTAATTTGAGTGGCTATACTGTAGTTGCAGCCTCTGCTTGGACATGAATAACACAGCAGCCTTTTGGCCGGTGAGAAAAAAAGCGGTTACGTCACACCCGTCCGCCCAACCGAGTGGCATGTGCAACACAGAGGCCAGCCTTACCAGGTGTGTGCAAAGCACTTGATTTGCGGTTTAAATTCAATCCTGCTTTCAATCTTCAATGCTAATTTTACCCTCACACTCCATCATAATAACATCTACTCACGAGACAACTTTTCAGCTCGACAAGAAATCTCGTTGTGATTTAATCTTGCGAGGTCTCATCCAACGAGATCTTGCCACACCCCTAGTAGCTACACAATATTGTATTTGTTCATATACTGTACATTAGATTAGTCAATGCTAATAACTTACGATAACCAGGGCTTATTTTGTGCCAGAATATGCCGGATCCGGATCCAGCACCTCTGAAATCTGATCCGGTACCTCATTTTACCAATCCCCCTCCTCAACCGGCATCCACCTCCGTCCACTGTTTACTTTCTTCCGCGACTCCCCAAGCCTCTTCACTTTAGTCCTCGACACCCCTCCGCCATCCAAGGCCCATTTATTAGTCCATTTATTCATCAGGGGTCGCCACAGCGGAATGAACCGGCAACTTATCCAGCATATGTTTTACACAGCCGATGACCTTCCAGCTGCAACCCAGCATTGGGAAACACCCATACACTCTCGCATTCACACACAATACACTATGACCAATTTAGCTTATTCAATTCACCTATGGCTCATGTTTTTGGACTGTGGGTGAAACCGGAACAACTGACCCAGTCGGGGCTCAAACCAACAACCTTCTAGCTGTGAAATGACAGTGCTAACCACTTAGCCACCATGCAGCCCCTAAATCAAATAGTATTATTTAAAAATGTTGACAGAGACACTTTTGAGCATTTGAGTGTAATAATAAAAAATACAAAATTAAATATAAGAATTATACAATCAAATACTATATAATAAAAATAAATACTATTTAATAATGTAGTAATAAAAGTAGAATTTAGTTTGATAAAATTAATTAATTCATTTTATTTTCGGCTTAGTCCCGTTATTAATCAGGGGTCGCCACAGTAGAATGAGCCTCCAACTTATCCAGCATATGTTTTACACAGCGGATGACCTTCCAGCCGCAACCCATCCCTGAGAACCACCCCTACACTCTCATTCACACACATACACTACGGACAATTTAGCTTACCCAATTCACCTGTACCACATGTCCACATTTATTCAGTTCACCTATAGCATATGTCTTTGGACTGTGGAGGAAACTGGAGCACCGGGAGGAAACCCACGCCAACACGGGGTTAACATACAAACTCCACACAGAAATGCCAAATGACCCAGCCGAGGCTCAAACCAGCAACCTTCTTGCTGTGAGGCGACAGCGCTACCCACTGTGCCAACGCGCCACTCTTGATTAAATTAAAATTGTAATAAATTTACCAGCAATTATTGAGTTAAAATGGTTTCTACTTTTTTCTTTTTTATGTGCTTCAGAAAAAGAAAATTGTGCAGAGAACTTGTCTGTGTTTCACTCTTGAATCAAATACACTCTCTTATACACACACACACACACACACACACACACACACACACACACAGCCCTAATATTGATCGAAATTGTGGCTCCACATTGAGTGTTCATTTGATGTGTCCATTGATGTCGTCTTGTGTTTGCTGTCTAATGTAACAGCAGTAACTGTGTGTGCTTTTCTCTTAAGACCCATGCATGTCTCTTTCCCTCTCTCCTCCAGCCTCCGCTAATCAGCCGCCTCGTTTCCAGAATTACTTCTTCCAGTCATACCTGCTCGTCTATGAAGACACACCAGTGGGTGAGTGTCTCAAACACACACTTCTCTGACTGTACACACACTAATGGAGCTTTCTACACAAACTCTCACCGATGGACTTCAGTTGTCATGATGTTAGTTCATAAGGGTTGGATCTAACATGTTTGGCTTGACTTTCGGTTTGTTCAGAGGCTTTTGTGTTTAAGCTATGTGAATAATAAAGAATAATGAATTTAGAATTTGGAGTGTACACATGTAGTATGCAACAACAGTGGTTCTTACTAGATAACATTTGTGTCTGTTATAAAAGTCCCCATGTTGTCATGTCTTGACAAGAAACTTTTCAGAATACAAGTTGCTTCCCAGTCTAAATACATGAGTGATGTCATCGAGAAGTCAGAAATACCAACTGGCTTCTGGAAAAAAGTGTAAAAAACAATGGCTGCCAAAGTGGTTTGTTTTGGACTGGTAGCCTTGACATTAGGGTTGGTTTGATAGACGATTGTCTATAGACATCACGATGCTGAGCCCGCTACGCAATCCTCCGCCCTGCCCCTGTCGCAGCAGCAACACTCTGAGCGAAAAATACAAACTAAGGCCCCGTTTACGCTAATACGTCTTAGTTTTAAAATGGCATTTTAGAACGAAAACGATCTACGTTCACACTGACGTTTTACCTAGCATTTTTGAAAAGCCCTCCTTCCATACTATACTGCTGAAAACGCACATCACGTGACCCACACACACACTCTGTCATGCGCCGCAGCGTACGCACGCATCTGAGCTCCAGCAGTCAGCAGGTGCTTTAAGCACAAAACTTGCACGTGCACGTCGGACAGTTTATCAAGAATATACCGCTGGATCGCGTCTCGCTATAGTTGTTAAACGTGATAATTAATTAATCTTGTCTCTATCTAATGATTCTTCGGTCTTTTGAATCTATCAGGTAATGTGTCACAGCGTCAGTACACTGCTTCAATCTTTCGTTTTTACGCTTGTACTTAGTAATTTTAGCGAAAACCTCAGATACTGTTGGTTGTGCATCTTTTTTACCAACCAAGTTTGTCGACGCCATTATAACGACACAGATCACTCTGCCTATTCATGCCAGAGTCCTGCGGAAAAAAGTCATTAACAGGTGGTAATTTGTGTGTATCTTATCTTTATTTATTTATTATTTGGTTATGGGTAAAACAAAGACAATGCAGGGTCAGGTAGTTGAAATGGTAGACTACAAATAAATAATTCATTATGAATTATTATTCATAAATAATTCATTCACCACAATAATTCATTCACCTACAAAGACGATGCCATCATCCATCGCTATTTTTTACATTAGACATCGTATGATGCCAAATTGGTTGACATTGCCCAATCCTACTTGACATCAGAAAAGCCTTAAAATGAAAGAAAACCCTACAGTGTATCTCTTTTTGCTTAATTTCATATATGCTTTTTCATTTTGTCATGTTTGTATTGTCATAATTCAGGTCGTTCAGATTTAGGCCAAAATGAGATGCTGTTGTGTAGTAATATGGTGATGGATTTTTCAATTTGATTAAAATGATCTAAAATTACTTAATTTGAAATTCATAGCATATGATAGCATATGATGATATGATGATATACATGCACACCGGTGACTGAATTCAGTATATTTGCTGCTTAGTCTTCCAACAACCAACTTGTCAACAAGTTTCTTAATGATTTTATTAGATTGTTTTGTAATAATGTTAAACATTTGTGACCCTGGACCTCTCATGTTGCACGAGTATATATTTTTGGCAATAAGCAAAACTTATTTAAGCATTTAAAATAGGCAAAAACACATTATTAGATACCAGATCAATGCATCTATTGGGAATATAATATACAAGGTGCAGGAGTATTAAAATAAAGTGCATTATACAATGAGTATACAGTAAAGGTGAATTATACAGTGAAGTATATAGTGGCTGTAAGTTACATAATTTCAGTTTTTTAATAGTACGTCTAGTATTGTTCAATGGCTGAGGTTTGAGTTTAGTAGGTTGTTAGCTTAGGGGAAGAAACTGTTTCTCAGTCTTCTGGTGCGACACAGAATACTCCTATAGAGAGGGATTGAATAGTCTGTGACTGGCATAAGAAGAATCTTTCATGATATACATGTACCTTGTTTTTTTTTCCGCAGCATTTGTAGTAAGTGTCGTTGATGTAGGGAAACCCTATACCACTGATGTACTGGGCAGTTTTGTATGCGTCAAAAGGATGTATGGGTCAAAGAGATAGATTTTTTTTCTTTTATGCCAAAAATCATTAGAAAAATAAGTAACGATTATGTTTCATTAAGATGTTTTGTACATTTCCTATATCAAAACTTCCTTTTTGATGTATAATATGTAATGCTAGGAACTTAATTTTGAAAACTAAACATTATTTTCTTAGTTTTTTGATTTTCTGAATGCTCAAATTACAGATTTTCAAATAGAAAAATAGATTTTTTATTGAAAATAGATTTTCAAATAATCAATTTTGACCTATCATAACTAACCATACACCAGTGGATAATTTGTTTATTCAACTTTCAGATAATGCACATCTCAGTTTCCAAAGATTTACTCTCATGACTTTGGTTTTGTGGTCCAGGGTCGAAATGTTTAATGTGCAAAAAGCACTACATATAAAACAGGCAGAATTTTGGCAAATATTTTCATTTTTTGAAGAGTGCTAAACCCCATTCACTTTCTATACCCCTCCCTCTTGCTTTCTACAAATCTTCATACCTTATTCATAGGGTTTCTGTCTTTAATGCCTCTTTCACCTCACCTAGTCTTTAGGTCGAAGAGCATTCATGTTTGTTTAACCTTATGACCTCTTGTTATCATAAGCTGCTTTTGTGCTCTTATCTGACCCTCAGTCTACGGTTTGCCTACGGTTTTTATCCTCCGTTTATGGACTGAATGATAAACACTTGTTTAGAATTTAAGCATTTGGTAAAGCACTTGTGCTGTGTTTTAGGCTTAGAAAATAATTTATATTGATAAAAACACTTTTGACTTCTAAACTAAAGACTTTCTATGCGTTCTCTCGCTGTACATTTGCAAAACACGCCCTTTTTTGCATTTGGTACATTGTAAATACAGAAATACAGCACTGAACATTTTTACGTTTGCACATTTACATTTTAAGTTACTTTATTATGACGTCTTGAATAGATTCAATTAATTCAAGTAAAGATAAAATGAGATAAAGATGGATAAAACTGCATTTTTGTAAAACATACTCCAATCTTTTTGTATTTACAGTTTATTAGAATATTTTTACAGTGTAATTGATTGTTTAATGCAAATAAATAACAGATGCTGAGTAAATAAAAAGCTACATTTTAATAGATTATAGATTATAACTATTTTATTTATACTTTTTCAAGCATAGTTCTCATGCAAATATTTATCTTGCTCTAATTTATTTTCCATAAAATATTAGTGTCACCAGATGGACAAAAAAACATAGAAAGTGTAGTGTATGCTAGGGCTGCACAATATATTGTTGTAGCATCAATATTGCAAATGTATCACATTTGCAATAGTAACATTGCAAAATTGCAATAGTAACATCTTTAATGTCAAGTATGGGTTATTGTTGACCAAGAGCTTGTAGCTTAATGGCAAAATGTACATTGTGGATTTAAAGTGTATAATTTGCAGTTTTTTTGTTAAACATATCAAGTGAGCTTAAAGCATTCAGCCACAAGAAACAATATTTGTAGCTAATAGTGAAGTGTCATTTTACATTAGATTTTTAAATATTTGAACAACTGCCAATAAGATTTAGCTCTTTTTTCTCTTATTTGTATGTTTTTACCCATCTAAAAATCTTGTTTCAAGAGTTGACACTTAGATATTGCTTGACGCTGTTAGCGGGTTTGGCATGCTGTCCCGAGAGAGAATTCTAAGCTCTGAGATAATTGAGCCCAGGGCTCCCGCTTGGCCAAGTAGCATGTGAGGAGGTCCGAGATCAGGTAGGTCTTGCTAGCTCCCACTGATAAAGGAGGAAAAGGAGGAGATGGGGTGGAAGGTGGGATTCTTCCAAAACGAAGATAAGGCAGGTCGGGTGAAATTGGTCTATTTATTGTAAGCTTGGATCAATCTGATTGGATTATCGCTGATTATGGATGAGAGACTAGCCACGAACAATCATATCACGTGCTCCTTTCAAAATTTGTTTGTTAAACTTCACTTAAATTTAATTTTAACTAGTTTATCATAATTTATGCAGATGCACTCCACGATAAAATCACCCTAACCATTTTGAAATAATACATTTTGCACAAATAAAGATATTCAAATCAAGTCAAGTTGAGCTTTATTGTTATTGCGCCACATGTGTGGACATACAAAGAAACGAAATGTCATGTCTTTCAGGACAACGGTGCTACATAAATTGATCATCGATACAAACACAACACTGAACATAAGAGCTATTTTAAAAAAAAATTATGCATAACTAACATATACTTTAAGATACTTAACTATACACATAAGACAGGCTATACAAGTACTTTTACATGAGACTGAACAATATTGTGCAAGAGAGGTATTAAAGGTGAATATAGTGCAGAAGAAGTATTTAAGGTTTTATATTGTGCAAGAGTTACTTAAGGTTAAAGCAAGCAGTGCAGCTTGATTGTGGTACATTAATAGTAAACATCGCTTTCATTTTTAAGTCCTTGTAAGATGGAGTTTAGATAAAGTGTCAGGTGCATAAGAGAGAAGAGGGTTTTCTACAGCTGGTTTGTCAAGCCCACTCACCTGCATGTGAGAAGCACAATTTGGAATGGGCAATGTTTCCAAGAGACATGGGGTGATTAAGAAAGTGTCTATAGTGCAAATGTGCAACCAGGTGCAAGAGTCAGAGAGATCCATCTGGTGAAATATATTTAACATCACAATATATATATATATTGCAGAAAAATTAAATATTGCATTGTGATTTTTTTTCCAATATTGCGCAGCTTTAGTGTATACAAAAAGAAAACCACACACTTTTTTTTGTCTTCAAAGTTGGAGAAAATAACTCCAAAATAAATGCACAATTGCTGCAAAATTAAGGATACCCTTTTCTGATGTACTGTATAGCTGATTTAGATTGAACTCAAGCACTGTATTTGTTCTCAAGCAGTGCTTTACTCTAACTGCCTGTATCTTTAAGTTTCTCCCTGTGCCTGTATGTATTTCAGCATTTTTAGGGTCCCTGATGATTGACAGGGCAATTTGAGAGTGTCAGGGTTTTCATCACCTTGCCGGGTGTTGTCGTGAGTTGGTTTTAAAATAGATCTATCGGGCCTCCTCGCTGATAGCAGGCTCTCTGAACCGCAAATACACTTATACCACACTTATCCATAAAATCTCAGAATTCTGCCATCCAGCCTATTTTACCTCAACTGTCTGAAAACAGTGTGTGTGTGTGGATGTTTAGATGCATTTCACATCTGCACCTCTGATACTTCTAATTTCAGGGCGTTTCTTCAGCTGTGAGCGTTCAAGCCTTGTGGACTTTTATGGCATAAATTTTATAAAAAAGTAACAATTTAAGCTTTGAAAACAGTAGGAAATACTTCTAGATCATAAAATCAGCAAATTGGAGTGATTTTTGACCAGTCTATCGACAGTGAAGCCTGGAGTGTTCATATACAATACTAAATCAGTTGCACAGCAAAGACGCTGATGCTGCACAATATACAATATGCTGAGACATTTACATTAGATAAACTCAAAACTAGTCGACAACTTTTTTTTGTATGACAAGTTGACAAGTTTTAAAAAAGCAGTCGTTCACGCCCTAATATGTTAATTTCTGTTTATTGAGATTAATTAGAATATGACAAGCTGTTCCCAGACCAAGCGTTGGTTCAGTCAGGGTTTATTTCCATCCGCAGCAGTGTCAGCATGCCCTGTGTGTCCTCTCTGCCCTGGCTGACTCTGATTGGTGGCCGAAGCCGTCAGCCATGTCTGATTGGATGACTCTGATGGCTTATTCATGGAGAGGGCGGATGATTGGACAGTGCCAATTTGTCAGAGTTATAGTTTATTAGTAGCGCAGATGTCCTCATACTGGAGGACTTCCAAAAGACACACACAGACTGGCACACCACAACACACACACGCACACACGCACACACGCACACACACACACACACACACACACACACACACACACACACACGCACACACACTCAAATCAAAACATTCAGACTCATGACTGTTCACTGTGGTGTGTGTATATGCATATAATCATGACAAACAGTATCTGTGTTTGTACAGGATCAATTGAGTTTGTGCTTCATATTACTCGATTAATTTTTGTCAGTGCATTAGTGAGAATGTGTGTGTGTGAGAGCTTGTGCTTTTTTTAGAGGACAAATGTAACAGGAAATTGTAAAATAAGGGTTTAAAAGTTGTAAGAGCTTTCTTATGGTCTCCAACACTGCATTTATTTGATCAAAAATACAATGACAACAGCAATATTGTGACATATTATTACAATTGCAAGTAGTTGCTTTCTGTTTTGAGTTCATTTTGAAATTTTGTGATGACAGATCTGAATTTTCAGCACTTTTATGGAATAAAATCAGCCAATATTTCACAAATAAATAAAAAATTTTGCAAAGAATTACTCAACTTCTTCGACAATTTAAAAAAAAACTGAAACAACTTTGCGAAAACAAATGTCAGTTTGAACAAAAACTCAGTGATGTTAACAAATAAACATACTGTGTTTTACAAATAAATCATATTTCATAAATACAGTTCATCTGCATGTAACTGCATGTAGCCCTTGAACAAAAACATCTAGTGTATACAGCGACATACCTGCAGATTTTCTCATAAATGCATTCAGGAAGATTTTCTCACAAATGCACCCAGGCAGATTTCTCACAAATGCATCCAGGTAGATTTTCTCACCAATGGACTCAGGCAGATTTTCTCAAAAATGCACTCAGGCAGACTTTCTAAAATTCTCATCCCAAAATTTTGCACACTAAAAAATACAACTTCAACTTTGTTTCAATCACATTTAAAGACTGCCTCTGAAACTTTCATTAGAACATTTGGATCATACATTCTTTTCACATCTATAGCAGATGTCTTTCTTTTTTCTTTTCTTTTCATAACTGCATGAAGGTTGGGTTTTCTTTAGTTTTGATTAAAAAAAAAATATATATATATTTTTTTTTTGGGGGGGGGATTCATTACGCAACAGACTCAGTGTGCAAGGTTTATGTGCATGAGGAATTATAAGGATAATAAATACGAATATTTCTGTAATTTGAAAAGACCTTTAGACCTTCAGCTTACATAATTCTAGTGGTCCATGTTAAGTTGTTGCTCAACACAAATGTCTTAATATTATTGATGTTACAACAGCCTTTTTAATATATTTGCAGAAACTCTGAGTAATTTTTTGAACCAATACAACGTTCAAAAGGAAAACATTTACTTGACTTTTTTTTTTGTTGAAAATTTTTAACCTATGAATGCCTTATATTTAAATAATTTGACATGTTTTTGCTGATTTCCCAGTACTGGGTTGCGGCTGGAATGGCTTCTGCTGTGTAAAACATATACCAGACTAGTTGGCGGTTCATTCTGCTGTGGCAACCACCGATAAATAAGTGACTAAGCCGAAGGAATGAAGGTTTTGGCTGAATAGATCTATTTATTTCTTTTAAAAAATACAACACATTATAATATATTTCTGAATTGATTCATTTTATTAATGCTTTTAATGAATATGTGTATTTATTAGAAATGTGTATCCTGTTAATGTGAATTACTCACAATATGTTAATATGATTACTGCTTCCCATTGTACTATTGCTGTTGTACATGGCCTGTAACTTAATGTAAGTAAAACGTAGGTAATTATTCCCCAATGTCCACAAGGCTATTGCTTGTATGTGTTTTAAGGTGGTTTCTCGCCGCAGCAGTTTATCAGCCTGGCAATTTATCAGCCTGGCAATTTATGACTCTCTCCTTCTTTCTATCTGGAAAATTCCACTGAGACGCCTCTGTTTGCTCGCTCCCAAATTGGCAAGTGGCTTAATTAGACTAATTAGTCAATTAGCTAACTGTAGCACGCGCATTCATCTGTTTAAATGACAGAATACTTCAGGCCTGTTTGGCTTTGAATAAAGGGCATACTGCAGATAATTATAATGTTAGTTTAACAGCAGTCTGCTGCGAACACCGAGAGGAATATGAAGACTTCATTAAAAGCCCTGGAATGCACCATTTAGGTGAACTTGAGGTTGTAGACAAATAAACATGCACTGCTTGTTCTGGGGTTTAAGCTTAAATCCTGTAGATGCAGGTCTTGGATTTAGTTGCATATTCTCAACTTTCCTCAGTGCTGTAATTTTTGATTTCGCTTGTTTTGTTAAGAGGAGGAAAGAGTGCATGAAATATTTACATATTCATAATAGTTGCTCATTGGATAGTGTATGGTTATTTGTCATCTGTATCATGTGTTTTTTGCTTATATTTATTTCTAATTAAATTTTTGAGAAATACACACTGTTAGTATTTCAGAGGGTTCTGTATTTTTTATGTTACTTGTGCATCACAGTAAAGTTTATTCTACATTTCTACATTTACCCCTGTCGTTTCATTTATTCCTATACACTGATAAAAATATTCTTTGGATTTGCTTATTTTTTAAGTTAAGTGGTTGCAAACTATTTATATGGGCTGAATTTAACAAACAAATTCAACTAAATTTGTTTGTTTAAATTCAGTGCATATAAATAGAAATTACAAACATTCTGATGCACCACGAGCAGCCGAACTGTTGTTCCATCAGGTTTGAAGGTCATTTTTTGGTCAGAATCTGTAACTGAAGTTGTCTAGACTTGATCTGTCTTGCAGAGGGTCTTATCTTGACTTCAGCTTTGGTGCTTTTACACTTACAGGTTATTATAGATTCAGATGAATGTGATGTTTCTGTGTTGTGTCCTGACCTCCTATTCACAGCTCGATGTGATTATACATGTGTAAAAAATAACTGCTTTTGCATAGATATCTTTTTGCATAGATAGCATGGTTTGTTTAAATGAATGGAGCTCTTGCTTTTGTTTTGATGTTCGCTTTTAGATTTTTACTTATCAGCAAATTGGTTTCTGGGCGCAAAGAACAACAGCTGAAAGTTTTTATTTTATTTTATGAATAATATCATACAATGGACACTTTCCACTGTATATATAAAATACATTTATAAAGCAACACTTTGTATGTTGCAAACCAGGCTCATTGCGGATGCGTATCCAGGTCTACATTTCTGGGGAAAGCGAAATACGTCACCGGAGGTGTACGTCTGCTTGCAGTTTTTGTTTTTGCAAATCCACCAGAGGCCACTGTGTACGCTTTTTGATGATCTCAAATTATCTCACGTGTCCTCTTCATGCATAAATCCACCAGTGGGCGTAATAGAGTGGAGAAACTATGACGTCACCTTGTAGGCGAATTAGCTGCTAGCATAAAACTGGTTCACTGTTCATTACACTTACACGTTTTGTCCAGCTGGATAATCCTCACACGAAAATACAACTTTTAGCACTTTTGGATCTTGAATGCAAATGCAAGAACTGAAAAGCTAACATTAGGCTATAAACGGACTACAGCCTTCGGGGCGCTCGCCTGTGATGTCAGCACCACCCTGCAACAGACAACTCTTCAAGCTTATTTTTAGAATTATGATCCATGACAAAGATTTACTCTTTCAGTTTATTATATTATAATCCATGCTATAAAATTATAAACAAATAAATACGCAAAAGCACATAGACCTACGTGCCTTTTAGATAGTTTTTACGTGGTAAATACATTTTGTTTTGCTTATATATTTTGTTAAACTGTTGTTGTAAAAGTTTTAAAACTGTGTGTATAAATGTGCCTACATGGTATTATCATAAGACATGTTTAAATAAGTGTATCGCTCGCGTGCACACAGCCTGCTTACCTTAGTAATAGACAACAGAAATGAGGAGATGAGGCGTGAGGGACAAGTCTAATGTTTTATGCCTGGAAGTTCCATCACGGGCACAGAACAACATTCAATATTCTTTTTTTGTCACAGAGTACAGTGAAAAGCAGCCCATACAGTCACATATGTTGTACATTTTGAGGAGGAGTGTAATTACTGCAGTTATAGCAGAGTTAAATGTGTTCAGATGAAGAAAAAAACAACAACGAGAACTCTATTGATCACGTTAACATGACAGTTAACATGTGAGTATTTCTTACACATCTATTAACACATTTGCATAACTGAGAGCAGGAAAGAAACAGGCTGCACTGGTAAGCAGTATCTTCATAATATCGTTTAATAAAATAAATAATCAACACATTAATCTGTCTTGACAGTCTTTACAAGTGAAGGCATTATCTACACACAATATGAATTCTCAATTAGAAAAATACTACAAACTATAAAAAACTACTCATGAAATTACTTAAATAACAGACAAATACAAATGCCCAAAGCGAGTGAGCTGTGGTCCAGACCAGTTCAGCTTGATGACGTATAATGTCTCCGACACCGCCTGTAGTCCCGTTTAGCAACTTGATAGCAACCGTCTTTTTAAAAAAGCTAAACCGATTAAAAAAAAATCAAGAGTGTGATGTAACTGATGTGTTTTATGTCGTAGAATAAAACATAAAAGTATTTTGAGTTTGTGTTAGCCACGGACCATATTTAAGCGATTTAACTGAAATCCCATTAAAAAACCCATTGACTTCAGGACGAGGGAACCGGAACTGCTAAAATGCTAACTCGCTTCCTAGTTTTTGCATACAAATTAATGTCATAGTTCCCCCACTTTATATACTGACTGACCTAGCCACCCCCATCCCTAAAACCAACCGATAGTGTTTTCAAAAGCAATCTAGAAAAAGAAAAGCTGTCGCGGCCG
>CAIGQZ010001236.1:1002921-1025253 GCA_903798205.1 Danio tinwini
TTTGCTTTTGTTTTACCTGGTTTCTGGACTTGTTCTTCTCTGGACTCAAACCCTGTTGTCACAGTCAACTCCGCTCCACGTCCCAAGCCTGCCGATGTGTGTGGCAACCTACTGGGCAAACTGGTAACACAGTAAAAGTTGTCCATACGGAGCTAAGCGTCAGCTGGTAGTGTTAAAAGGAACAGAAGCCATCTGCGGCATCATACCGCCCCATATCGTTCAATTTAAAGAAGAAACGTAGCCAGACGTTTCTCTGGCTACATAATTTGCACTCTCCAGAAATGAATACAGGAGTACATATCCACAATAAGCCTGTGTTGGTATTTTATAATTTTTGCATCAAATTACAAAAAACCTAATTACCACTTAAGCGGGGTGTTTGTAATGCAGGGTTTATTGGCGGGACAGTAAATGTGACGTTGTCTCTCTTCTGGCTTCTGTTATCAGTCTGACACAATTTTTTTCCTTTTTCTGAACACTGTGAAAACACTACTGTGGAGTTTTTCTTTTATTATTTGAGCAAATAGGAATGCAAAAAAAAATATATATATATAAAAAATGCTATACTCTACCATTCACTGTCACATACTTGGAATTGTGAAAAGAGTCCATACTGTAGCATCAGCATCAATAAAACCTATTTTGGTTGTAAATATGACCTTTAATTTCAATAATGAGGATGTTTATGTGTCATAGTTATGTCAGGATTTGCAACAAGTTAAACCGGAGGTGAAAACTCGATCCTCTCTGGTCAGATTTCCATGACCTTTGATTGGTGGGATAAGGTTGCCTCCATGTTCAGCTGAGTCATTGTGATACAGTATAACAGACTAATGTGACTATTGAATATGTTTAGAAGATTGTTGCATGTAGTTTTATTTTGTTTTTGGTGTTTTTATGTTCATTGACGTAGGAATAGTGAGTGAAGCTATGTTTATTTGCTGAGGATGAGAAATGTACACACTCACTTATTCATTTTAAAATGACACGCGCACAAAAAAACCCAAAAGAACAAAAAGCACAGAAAAGACTCTCGAAAGAAGAAATAGAATTGAAAAAAAAACCAAAAAAAAATAGAGACACTAAACTAAAAGGCTACTGATCAATCATTTAACAAACAAGTGCGTACTTGTAAAAAAAGAAGAAATTGTTCAAATCAATTAGTACACACAAAGCGTTTCCCACATATGTCACATTACCATGATAAACACCTGCCGAATAATGAACATTCAACAAACACGTCTTCCTTCTTGATTTGTGCTCCGTGTGTGGTTTTAGCCGCGTGTGATTTCAGAGGAAGTTTAATGTGTATTTAACCGAAGCGCAGCGTGTGGCAAAACCCTTTAATCTGATAATCCACTTTATTTTAATCCACTTGTTCACTCAGTCTCAGTTTCCACATGGCAATTAAGCCTCACACATATTTTCTCTCTCACTTTCCTGTGCACACATTCAGAGATGGAAAATAATCATATGCATTTGCATTAATGCATGTATTTCTGTGTCTGTGACGGACAGTTTTTTGCATGTTAACTTCGTGTCTGTAATGAGCATCTAATTGAATAATAAAGGGGCAAGATGTGACCTCAGGGTGAATATTATCAAAGTCTTCCTCAAGCATACTGATAATGTCTAACCAATTACTTTTTTTTTTTGGATTGACTAAAGGTTATGTTTTTATATTTTCAGCTGCTCATTTAGATTTCATCGATATCATACTTTAAGTTTTGGGTTAAGAAGATGGTTTTTAATTACAATTCATGGCTATTTTCAACTATGATATGACAAGAAATGTTTCTTCAGCACCAAATCAGCATATTTGAACATCTTGCTGCCTTAATTTTTTTAGCTGAATAAAATGTAATTTTCTAGTAGAGCTGGACGATATTGGAAAAATTTATAACTGATATTGCAATGTTATTTTTTTTGCAATAAATATTGCGATGGGTGATACGGTGGCACAGTGGTTAGCACTGTTGCCTCACAGGAATAAGGTTGCTTATTTGAGTCCTGGCTGGGTCAGTTGGCATTTCTGTGTGGAGTTTGCATGTTCTCCCCATGTTTGCGTGGGTTTCTTCTGGGTGCTCTGTTTTCCCCCACAGTCCAAAGACATGCGCTATAGGTGAATTGAATAAACTAAATTGGCCGTAGTGTCTGTGTGTAAATGTAAGAGTGTATGGGTGTTTCCTGGTGTTGGGTTGCGGCTGGAATGGCATCCACTGCATAAAACATATCAGAATCAGAATCAGTTTTATTGCCAAGTGTGCTTCACACACACAAGGAATTTGTTTTGGCTACAGAAGCTTCCAGTGTACATAAAGTGACAAGTGACAACACAAAATTAAATACAAGAAAAGAAAAGGCAGCAAACATTAAACAGAGATGCAGTTACTCAAAGGATTTGAATGTTGAGTTGTATGTACAGATTTGTAATAAATATACAGGTTATAAGGTGCTGTGTGCAAATGCGTATGAAAAAGTATTGCATTGTATATTGTTATAAGGTGCTGTGTACAAGTGTGTATGAGAAAGTATTGCTTGTTTATTGCACAGTAGGAGAATATTTAACTGTTCATGAGATAGATGGCCTGAGGAAATAAACTTTTCCTGTGTCTGGCTGCTTTTGTGCTTGGTGCTCTGTAGCGCCGACCAGACGGTAATAGTTCGAACAGGTAGTGTGCTCGGTGTGAGGCGTCCAGAGTGATTTTACGAGCCCTTTTACTCACTCTGGAAGAGTACAGTTCTTGAAGTGTAGGAAGGGTAGTGCCAGTGATTCGTTCAGCAGTCCGGACTATTCGCTGTAGTCTACGGAGGTCATTTTTGGCAGCTGAGCTGAACCAGACGGTGATTGAATGCAGAGGATGGATTGGATGACAGCTGAGTAGAACTGTAGGAGCAGCTCCTGTGGCAGGTTGAACGTCCTCAGCTGACGAAGGAAGTACAGTCTCTGCTGGGCTTTCTTCACAATAGAGTCTATGTGAATGTCCCACTTCAGTTCCTGAGAGATGGTGGTGCCCAGGAACCTGAATGACTCTACTGCAGCCACAGTGCTGTTCATGATGGTAAGTGGGGGGAGTGCAGGGGGGTTTCTCCTAATGTCCACTATCATCTCCACTGTTTTGAGCATGTTCAGCTACAGGTTGTTGTATCTCCACCATAAAGCCAGTTGCTCCACCTCTTGTCTGTATGCAGACTCGTCACCTTTCCTGGTGAGGCCAGTAACAGTAGTGTCATTAGCAAACCTCTAGAGCTTAATAGAGAGGTTTTTTTTGTGGTGCAGTCGTTTGTGTACAGGGAGAAGAGCAGTGGGGAAAAAAACACATCCCTGGGGGGCACCAGTGCTGATAGTGCGGCTGTCGGATGTGATTTTGCCTATTCTGACTAGCTGTTGTCTATCTGTTGTCTATCTGTCAGCTTAGTGATCCATTGACAGACAGCGCTAGGAACAGAGAACTGGGTCAGTTTGTACTCGAACAGTGACGGGACGATGGTGTTAAAGGCATATTGCAGGATATAATGCAGTTCCATGTTGACTGCATCATCCACAGACCGGCTTACTCTATAGGCAAACTGCAGGGGGTCCAGCAAAGGTCCAGTGATGACCTTCAGATAAGCTAGCACCAGTCTTTCGAATGACTTCTTGGCCACAAATGTTAAGGCAACAGGTCTGTAGTCATTGAATCCTGTGATCTTTGGCTTCTTCGGGATTGGGATGATGGTGGAGCATTTGAAGCAGGATGGAACTTTGCGCTGTTCCAGTGATCTGTTGAAGAAAATAGGAGCCAGCTGGTCAGCGCAGGTTCTCAGACAGACTGGTGAAACACCGTCTGGGCCTGGTGCTTTCCTTCCCTTCTGTTTACTGAAGATCTGATGCACATTATCCTCACTGATCTGAAGTGCAGGGGGGAAGAGGGAGATGGCTGGAGGGTTGATGGCTGTGTAGGGAGATGGTCAGGGCCGGTGTGGGGTGTCTGGTCAGAGGTGTCAAATCTACAGTAGAACATATTCAGCTCGTTTGCAAGATGTTTGTTGCTGTCGATGCTGGGGGATGGTGTCTTGTAGTTAGTGATGTCTTTCAGGCCTTTCCACACTGATGCAGCGTCGTTCGCAGAAAACTGGTTTTCCAGCTTCTTGGCATAGCTCTTCTTAGCCACACCAATCTCCTTTGTCAGTGTGTTCCTGGGCTTATTGTACAAGATCCTGTCCCCACTCCTGTAGACATCATCTTTGCTGAATAAGCTGGCAGTTCATTCCACTGTGGTGACCCCTGATTAATAAAGGGACTAAGCCGAAAAGAAAATGAATGAATGAATGAATAATCGATTTGTGTTGAGACAACATAAAGAAATTGTGTGTAACCCAACATTTGTTACAGTGTATAACTTATAAAAAACTGCTCATTAACCTGATTAACTTAAGTTAAAGCAACATAAAAATATTTGGCTTGACTTTTTGTCATGAATTATTTTTTACAGTGAATGAATTCTGAAGGATCACGTGATAAAAACTAATGCCTCATTCACACTAGCTGTGACTTTTGTCGCTCTGGGTGGAGATTGAAGACAATAGTGGGCTTGCCACCTTGGGGCTGCTTGGGTAACATTTATGGTTTTATTCACAAAGAGCAAACAAGTTTATGTGCTGCTGAAAGTAAACATTGTTAAAAAAACACTAAATATAAACTGAATCGGTACATAAAATGCTTAGTTACAAAATGATCAAGAAAGATCAAGATATTATTCATGCTGTAGACCTACACAGACCTGCATTTGCCACAATGACAGAGAACACACTTTGGATGATGTGACTGCAGCCACAGGACAACGGCACCAGTGCGCTCACCACATACCACCTATTGTGGGAGTGGAGAGACAGTGATAGAGCCAATTCGGTGGATGAGTGGTGATTGGGAACCCATAATGGGTAAGGGCCTATTAAGGGAATTTGATCAGGACACCGGGGTTACACCCCTACTCTTTATGAAAAGTGCCATGGGATTTTAATTAATACAGAGAGTCAGGACCTCGGCTTAACGTCTCATCTGAAAGATGGCGCTCACTGACAGTATGATGTTCCCTTCATATTTACTGGGGCATTAGGACTCACACAGACCGCAGGTTGCTGGCCTCACTAAAACCACTTCCAACAGCAACCTAGTTTTCCCATGTGGTCTCCCATCCAGGTACTAACCAGGCTCAGCCCTTCTTATTTTCAGTGGGTAACCGGTCTTGGGCTGAGTCACTCGTAGTGTGAACGGAGCCTAATGCTTAAAAGTCATCCATCATTTTAAATCAAATCAATGCAGTCATTGTACGCATAAAGACTTTTAAAAAGTCACCTGAAACTTTTGAATGTTGAATTTTATCGCCTAGTTCCAAAATTACAATAAAAATGGTGCATATGACAAGTGGCAATTTATCTAAAACCATTCAAAACCCTTAAAATGATTTTCTGAAATTATTATTATTATTTTTTTTGTCTTAAACGGCCATAGAGGAATCATTTTTGGTTTTTGGTTTGACCTTTCTGAAAGAATGGTTTTAATTTGGGGTTGAAGTGACACGCTGATGAGTGAAAGATTAAATTTTTTTGGGTGAACTTTTAATGTGGAATTAGCATTTGCATTTATCCGCTAAATTCAGCCACTGAATTTAGTTTGATAATTTAAAAGGTCTGTATAGAAATTAATGGCAGCTCTGGCCTCACACAATGCTGTTTTCAAAGCCGCATGTGATATGTTTTTTCCTCAAAGTGTTAATTTAAAAAAGAGAAAATTCATAACTGTTGGAAAGACAATTGCTCTAAAGCCTCGTTGAATTGATTTGAATTGACAAATTTTTCCTCAGGAGAAAGCGGCCGTCCTGCTCTCTCAAATGTAAATGAATCTGTGATTGACAGCTAAATGAGGGGCCTCGTTAAACAGTTTATTTCTTAGAGCTTAGAGCAATTATTTCAGTGGTTACGGCCTCGGGATCTGTTTGGCAGTGTGTGTTCTCATCTCATTTAAAAGCTAGTTTAAACAGCGCATGTGTTTTTGGAGCCTTACCTCAGAGGAACTTGTTGATTATGAGTGAAGTGAATGATATGATTGTGTGGGCCAAAATTGATTTAGATTTTTTTTTTGTTATTTATCTTTATATTGCTCAAGCCATATTGCTTTTTATTTTATTTTATTTATTTATTGCCATAGAAATGTCAAGTATTTAACTTGTATAATATTTTTCTTAAAAAAAACTATTTGTCATCAGAATACTTAACAAAAATCAATGATTCTAGTAATTAATGAGGGTGTGCACTTATTGACAGAGTTTTCATTTTTGCATGAACTATCCCCTATCATTTAAACCATATTATTTAGCATCCACTTATAATAAACAGTTTATAACAAAACGATTTTGGTGCATTTGTTAGTCTCATAGTTATATTTTGATATTTACAAATGCATTTTCAGATTAATTAATTTGTATTTGCTAACATTACATAAAGCTTTATTAACTAACTGTAACAATGAGCAATTGCATTTTCATGAACTATTATTAAAATGCTTATTTAATGCTATAAAATTGTACTGTTTAGTGTACTGTTCATTCATGTGAATGAACTAATTAGGCAAGGCAAGTTTATTTATATAGCACATTTCATACACAGCGCAATTCAAAGTGCTTTACATACACAAGAATAAAAAAGACAAGTGTATGTAAAAATAAAAACAGAAAATAAAAAAACAGAAAAAAACAGATAAAAATATGTTAAAACAGGTTGTAAAAGAATGAAAAAGAAGAGAAAAACATTATAGTGCGATCTGTCGGATGTAGCACAGTGCCCATTCAGTAAAGGCACAGCTAAACAGATGTGTTTTCAGTCTTGATTTGAATGCGCCTAATGTTGGAGCACATCTGATCATTTCTGGGAGTTGATTTCAGCAGCGAGGGGCATAGTAGCTGAAAGCCGATTCACCCTGCTTTGACTGAACTCTTGGAATTTCTAGAGATCCTAGAGATCTGAGTGTTCTATTAGGTTTGTATTCAGTGAACATATTTGTAATGCATTGAGGTCCTAGGCCATTTAGTGATTTATAGACAAGTAATAATACTTTAAAATCTATTCTGAATGTAACTGTGAGCTAGTGTAAAGACCTGAGGACAGGTGTGATGTGCTCTGATTTCCTGCTTCTGGTCAGAATCCTGGCCGCAGCATTCTGGATGAGCTGCAACTGTCTGACTGTCTTTTTGGGAAGGCCGGTGAGGAGGCCGTTACAGTAATCCACCATCCTGCTGATAAAAGCATGAACAAGTTTCTCTAAGTCTTCACTGGAAACAAAGCATCTGATTCTTGCAATGTTTTTGAGATGATAGTATGCTGATTTACTAATTGCTTTGACATGACTATTAAAACTCAGATCTGACTCCAGAGTCAGACCAAGATTCTTGACCTTATTTTTTGTTGTTTGACCTTTAGAGCCAAGGTACGCATTCATCTTGAGAACCTCGTCTCTGTTCCCAAACGCAATGACTTCAGTTTTTAATTAACATGTTAACAAATTAGTTATATGATCCTGTGCGTTAAAATTATTTAACTGTTTTTTTATTATTATTTATCCTTTTATTGTTCCAGACACACACACATATTATACTTATATATTATTTATTTATTTCTATTTTATTTATTAAACTTTGTGTATAAATAAAGGGACTAAGCCGAAAAGAAAATGAATGAATGAACTTTGTGTATAAACAAATTCACTTGTCATCAGTAGAGAATACTTTACAAAAATCAATATTTTTTAAATTTGTGTTGAGTAATAACTAAGGGTGTGTAATTAATGACAGAATTTAAATTTTTGGGTAAACTATCCCTATAATTTAAACGATATTATTTATTGTAATTATTTAATGATATTATTTAATTTTGGAACATATGTTAGTCCTGTAGTTATATTTGGATATTTACAAAAGCATTTTCAGGTCAATTAATTTGTATTTGCTAACATGATATGATCCTGTGGGTCAAAATTATGTAGTTTTTTTTTATTTTTCCAGACACACACATATTATACTCATATATTATTTATTTATTTATATTTTTATTTATTAAACTTGTATAAAATTTGTGTATAAAAAAATTCCATGTGTCATCAGTGGAGAATACTCAAAAATCAATAAGTTTTAGATTTGTTGAGTAATTATTGAGGGTGTGTAATTTTCATTTTTGGGTGAACTATCTCCTATATTTTAAATGATATTATTTAGCATCCACTTAATAATAAAAACTTTATAATAAAATAATAAAACAATTTTGGAGCATATTTTTTGTCCTGTAGTTATATTTGGATATTTACAAATGCATTTTCAGATCAATTAAGCACTGGGCGACACGGTAGCTGGGTCAGTTGCCATTTCTGTGTGGAGTTTGCATGCTTTTCCGGTGTTGGCATGGGTTTCATCTGGGTGCTCTGGTTTCCCCCACAAGTCCAAAGACATGAGCTATTCACCTTATTCTCCGCGTACGAGCGGGCGCATCGTTTTGGCTCGAGACTTCCGGTCTCATTCACTTCCATTCATTTTTAGACGTTAAAAACAGCTCGTTCTGCTGCTTGATGTTGCAAACTGAGGTTTTCTTATTATATTATTATATTTTGTCTGTATAGTCATGCAAACACTTGTTTGTAGAGCGAGTAGTTTGACCATTTTCAGCCGTTTATTATTCCTAGTCATTTCTCCCATAGGCAACTGAATCGGAAGTTCTAAGACAATCGCAAAAACGAGCGCACTTCCGCATTGAAGAATAAGGTCAATAGGTGACTTGGATAAATTAAAATTGGCCATAGTGAATGAGTGTGTATGGGTGTTTCCCAGTACTGGATTGCAGCTGAAAGGGCATCCGCTGCGTAAAACATATGCTGGATAAGTTGGCGGTTCATTACACTGGCGACTCCTGATGAATAAAGGGACTAAGCTGAAGGAAAATGAATGAATGAATGAATTACTTAATGCATTAAAAAACTAAATAATGAGCAATTCCATTTAATTAACTACTATTAAAATAGACCTTTATCTATAAATAAAGTATAATTATGGTAGCTGTTTTCATCCTAAAGAAGCTATACGTCGTGTTTTGCTGGCCTCACGCACCTGTCAGTCAGTCAGTCAGTCAGTCAGTCAGTCAGTCAGTCAGTCAGTCAGTCAGCATGTCACTTTAAAGGGTTAAACAAATAACGCACAGCACTTCTACGGTTACAGAAAAGTTTGCGCTGTTATAATTCACTTATCTTTTAATACGTTTTGGTGCGATTATAACCCACTATTAAAAAACCCCAAAACTGAATGTTTTTAATGAGAAGCTGTAATGTTGACATGGCAGGATGAATTTTGTTGTGGCGCCCTGCCATGGAAGAATGAATGTAGCGGAAACCTTGCATTTAATGCTATAAAATTGTACTGTTTACTGTCATTCATGTGACTGAACTAAATAACTTAACAAATTAGTATTTATTGTAAAGGGTCACCAATGTTTTTTATATTTCACTTCATTAATTTTCCTTCGGCTTAGTCCCTTTATTCATCAGGGGTCACCACAGCAGAATGAACCGCCAACTTATGCAGCACATGTTTTACACAGAGGATGCCCTTCCAGCTCTAACCCAGCACTGGGAGACATTCATTCACACTCATTCACACACATACACTACGGCCAATTTAGTTTATTCAACTCACCATATAGCGCATGTCTTTGGACTTGTGGGGGAAATGGAGCACCCGGAGGAACCCAAGCCAACACGGGAGAACATGCAAACTCCACACAGAAATGCCAACTGACCCAGCCGGGACTCAAACCAGCAACCTTCTTGCTGTGAGGCGACAGTGGCAAACCCTGAGCCACCGTGTCGCCCACAGGAGTTTGGCATTCAGCTGAATTAAATTTTGGATTATGTCAACTGTCCTTTTAATTAGGTTTATCTTCTTTTGCTAGTACTTGAGGGCTTTATATAACTGTTTTTATTTCAGCAATACAGTGTTGTTTTAGATTCTTCGTGCTTTCTAGTTGGTCAGAAGGTGGCTGGCTCAACTCAGGCTGTAAGGCGGCAGGTTTTCAATAAATAAAGATCCTGTTTAAAAATATATAAAGTAATGGGAGTGTTCCAGCCAGCTCGTTAAAGAGCTGGGCTGCTACTGAAAGGTTTAAGGTTTGAACCCTGCAAGAAGCAAACCTTAAGCTACTGTTATAGTATAAACACTGTGCGTTTAACCTCAGTTTGCTTTAGTTCAAGTAACTTGAAATGACGACGGTATTTATGATCTTCTGGCTCTCGATCCTGGAGATGATGGTTTTCATGACTGTAAACACACCATCCACCATGCCTGTGCTTTAAAGTGTGTATTACTGTACTTTTGCAGAACACATCATTTTATCTGTAACGTCTAGATGGGATACAGCTGAGGATACTCACATCAATATATCATAATTTTAGTGTAACTGTAAAACAATAATTCATATTTTTTACATTACTGTGAGGGTTTGGGGTGGGGGTAGACGTTAATAAAATATAATTTAATGTATAATTGAATAAATAAAATAAAAAATACTGTGTATAATTACTGTTTTTTCATTACTGTGATGGTTGGGGTGGGGATAGACATAAATAAAATACAATTTAATGTACAATTTAACAAATTAATTGAATGATACTGTCTATAATAACTGTTTTTACATAATTGTGATGGTTGGGTTTAAGGTTGGGCTGGGTTTAGACGTTAATAAAATACAATTTAATGTATAATTTAATTAATAATATAAACAATTCTGGGGGCGTCATAGTGGTGCAGTGAGTAGCATGATCGCCTCACAGCAAGAAGGTTGCTGGTTCTAGCCTCAGCTTGATCGGTTGGCATTTCTGTGTGGAGTTTGCATGTTCTCCCTGTGTTCGCGTGGGTTTCCTCCGGGTGTTCCAGTTTCCCCCACAAGTCCAAAGACATGCATATAGGTGAATTGGGTAAGCTTAATTGTCTGTAGTGATGGGTTGCAGCTGGAAAGGCATCCGCTGTCTAAAACATATGCTGGATAAATTGGCGGTTCATTCCGCTGTGGCGACCCCCGAATTAATAAAGGGACTAAGCCGAAAATAAAATAAATGAACAAACAATTCTGGTTAACTTTAGGCCACAGCTGTATCCCTTCTAGCAGCAACCCATTTTCTCTGAGCTCTGGACTCTGTTTGTGCTGTATTGACCACACACTACCATATGCCTTGAGCAAGGGCTGAATTAAATGAACTCGTTGTGTAAATTGAGCTTATTATTACCAGTTAACACTTGACCATGTTTGCAACACAAGTTACCGTGAACCAATGATGAAAGATAATTAAGAAACATGTATTGCTTTTGGTAAATGCTCATTTCAGATGGATTATTAAAATAAGTTGTATCTGTAGTTCAGCTTTAATGGTTCTGAGGTGCCATGGGCTAACATTAATGTTGTTAACTTTGCATATGGTGATTTACAGTGAAATACTGTCACAATATGTTCATTGTTATTTTAGAGAATTCATAAATGCATTTTAAAATGAAAATAGTACAGTGATCACAACAATGGTGACTAAAAGTAAAACAGTAAGTGTTTTTAAACTGATCTCTTAATACTGTACTGATTCTAATTAAATGAACAAACATACTTGTGTTGGTATTTGGAATCTGTAGATGTTTTTGTTGATTTGAGTTTTTAGTATATAAATATTCAACCAAGAAAAAAATATCTACAGTCCAGTTAAAAACAAAAAAGCTATGAACAAAGATTCTTAGATGAACAAATAATCTGTGCTATGATTTTTTGTGTGTGTTAATCATTCTTCATGTCACACTAAATGGCTTTTCTTTTCTGTAATGTACAATAAAAATCTGTGAAAATGACATAGTTTAATCAGTTAATTTGTTTACTTTTTGAGTATTTTATGCTCTAAAAAATGTTGGGTTGTTATAACACGATGTTGGGTAAATTATGGACAAACCCATTTTCATTCATTCATTTTTCTTTGGCTTAGTGCCTTTATTTATCAGGAGTCGCCACAACGACAATTTATCCAACATGTTTTACGCAGCGATTGCCTTCCAGCTGCAACCCAGCACTGGGAAACACCCATACACTCTCGCATTCACACACATCCAATCTTATTCAATTCACCTATAGCGCATGTCTTTGGACTGTGGGGGAAACCGGAGCATGCGGAAGAAACCCACGGGAACACGACGAGAACATCCAAACTCCACACAGAAATGCCATCTCAGCCGGGACTCGAACCAGCGACCTTCTTACTGTGAGGCGTCAGTGCTAACCACTAAGCCACTACGCTGCTAACATTGGGTACTTTTTTTTTCAATTAAAAAAAAGATCTAAAAAAAGTCTTTAATTTTAAAAACTAAATTTTAGGCCTTAAAGTCTTAAATTCATTGAAATATTGTCTTGTTGGTCTTAAAACATTTTAAACAGGTCTTAATTTTCCTTTGTTTATGTAAAGCTACACAATCAATCAAACACGCATCCAATTACCAACAATACAAAACTTTTAGCCAATCTTTATTTATATACTAATCTAATCTAATATTATAACAGTCTGTTGTGCAAACATTGCACAAACATAGTTATTAGTTTTTTTTTAGTTATGTTGAAAAACAATAGTATGTACAGTGGTCCCTCATTAACCGTAGTAGTTACATTCTAAAAATAACCCGCAATAGGTGAAATCCGCAAAGTAGTCAGCTTTATTACAATTATGATAGATGTTTTAAGACTGTAAAACCCTTCACCTCACACTTTATACACTTTTCTCAGACAGCCACTATTATTTTCACACTTTTCTCTCTTGTTTAAACATTCTCAAAGTTCAAACCATTGTAGAAAAATAAGTCCAGTTTTATAGAATAGAACCAAAGATCAAAACCATTTGATCTTCATTTATTTATTCCGTAATGGCACTTCTACCTTTTACCTTCAGCATGTATAGAAGTCCAACTTTTTGTGCGATGGTTAGCATCTTCATTTGCCTTTTGGGTGCTACCGCAGGTGCTTTTGACGGTGCAGAATGTTTCGTCAACGTTGTGGGGAGAAAACTTGCAAACATACTGTACAGCACTTCAGAGTCACACTGCTAGCGATTGAAGATTTATGTAAATTTGGCAGGTTGAATGCATTCTGTACTGTACAGGAGGCATGGCATGGAGGAGATTGATTGACGGTGGTCCAATCAAGACGCAGAACACAATGTGCTGTAGAAAAAAAAAAAGCATGTCAAATTGTACGAAAAGTGAACTGCGTTGTAGCGAGGGACCACTGTATACAGCTAGGGTGTGCTTGTTTTGGCAACTTATTTAAAATTTGTGGCTAAGAAATAAATGATTAGAATTATGTTTTGATAGGGCAAGTATAAATATTGTTTTTCTTCCGGGTCATTAAAAAATCCTTAGCATTTAGCTCAATATAAGTCTGAAATTTCGTTCCTGGTGGTCTTAATAATGCCTTAGAGTCTTAAATTTGACTGTGAAACTCTGTTAACCTAACTGTTGGGTTTGTCCATATTTGACCCTGTGTTGGGGTACAAAACCCAGCATTTTTAGAGTGTAACATCTCTTAATATATGAATAAATAAACAACAAAATGAATAAACCATTGTATGGCCAGCATTTCTGTAGCAATACAGCCTCCTTCTCAGCAGCTGTTATGATCAGTGATACAACATCCTGTTTTTCATCCTCTATTGTGCTTATGCTTCCAGTATTGACAGTAAACAATAAGTAATGTAGTAAATGTATATAAATAAGTAATATTATCTATTTTAAAAGCTTTGAATATGAGCATGTACAATCAAACTGCACTAAAAGAAAATGATTAATTGGACAAAAAAAATAAGGTAGGTGGTTGCAAACTATTTATATATGCTGAATTTAAACAAACTAATTAAGTTGAACATTACTCAGTTAATTTGTTTAAATTCAGCCCATATGAACTGTTTGAAACCATTCTGGCAAACGTCTTGTGCAGAGCTGCAGTCTAGGGGCCGGGGCTGAAGAACGTCCATCGTGGAGAAGCTGCAGGTCTGCGTAGGTCACCAGTGGGTTTTCAGGCGAGCCCATGGGATCAGTTCGGAGACTCGTCTGTCACTGGAATCAGTCCCATGCTGTGCACTCTCTTTTTTAGTGTGTGGTGTCCTTCAACATCTGTATGTCCCTTTTCCTGTCACCCCATCATTATGATTTATAAAGGCTTGCATATTTCTGATGTTAACTCTAATGTGCAATTGATTGGGGTCATTTGGAAGTGTTCACCAATACTTCTGCAGTAATAAACTCACTTTACCAAACGCTGTATTCCAGCTCAGACCCTGATCCTGATGTCAATTTCATATCAGCTTACATCAGAAATATGCCAGTGCTTTATCATAGTGGCGTAGGACTAAGTATTTTGTCTTTTAATTTCAATTTTAGGAGTAATATTCAAGTAAAATCTTGAAAATATGAAAGCGAGAGAGTTTTGCTGTATTATATCGGTCCAAATTGATTCGCATATGATCTCACTGACTGACCTTTACTCATGCGGCAGGTGTGTAAGGTTACGACTTTAGAGAAACAGAAGACAGGAGCCATTTGAGACACTATCTCAGTGCTGGGTTACATCACACTGCACAAACATCACAATGGCTGTTGGGAAGTGTGAGGATTTTTGTAAGTGTGACTGTGTTTGAGTGTTACGATTGTACACTGTAAAAATATTCAGAAATTAGCAGTTTTCTGTATATTGTGATTCATATTAGGACTGGGCGACATTGCAAAAAAACTAATCACAATATCATGTTTCATATCTTTCGGTATCGATAGTTATTGAAATTTTTTGTAACAATGCATTTAGGAATATTAGGATTTTTAAAATTTATTTAGCCATTTTATTTTAATTTACCAACATTACTAAGGCAAATAGTTTTAATAGTCAAAAACAAACATATTTAAATAAAATATCTGATCTCTTCATAATAAAATAAACATAAATGTAAAAGAGACTCTTTAACTACAAAGTGTGTGCATTGGTAAAGCGTAAATACTGAACAATCAAAGCAAACTTTGTGTAAATAATAATGATACAGTAAACCTCAACAACACAATTTATAATAATCAAATCCGAGCCAACCATCATTATTTATATACATATTGCAACATTATAAATAGTGAAGTTGGATGAGTACATTACCCCTATGCTAAGCAATCTTTCAGATGGGGTACAAGTGGCTGGAATGCACAAGAAAAGAAACCAAAAAGCCACTTTGACGACATCCTTACCTCCTTTTTTTATTTACAATCTCTTCACTGCTAGCCACTCATTTTTGCATGTGTTGTTATTCTGACCTGAAGTGACAATGATGCAACCCAAAACACACACAATGAAAAGCATGAGCGCATGGATTCCTTCAATGTGCTTTGCACTCGTGCTCCCCTGGAGTCTTTTTATAACTAGGCGGCCATTAATCGTTTTCTCAGAGGATGACAAATGGACAAACTTTTGCTCCAGCTTCGATACAAGTTTATAGAGAAAAGTAAAAAAGCGCTGCAGTGTTTAGATGTGCTGTGTTTGTCTGAGGTAATTAGTCTACCGTTACTGAAATGTGTATATTCCATATAAAGTGTGAAGCAGATTGGTTAGTTCTACTTGCATGAATCGAGGTGCGCATGCAGCATTCAGGAAAGTTCAGATGTTTTTCAACTAGGTGTAGCTGTTAATGACAAACGTACACCCTAAACTTATTGGCATTTTTTCCACAAGGCTTGCACTCAGCAGCCACATTTTAATGAAACTATAGCCTTCATACCGAAACTTCTTAATGAACTTTTTTTTTTATTGTTATTGACAATGACGTTCGGTCAATAAATACTGATACCGACTTTATCGCCCAGCCCTAATTTGTGTTTTTATTTTTTATTAATGCTCTTAAATTGCTTTATGGGACCTTGATATTTCTTTCAACAACTTTTAATCTTGAAAAGTGACTTTTATGAAATATTTTTAATAGTTTAAAGTGATATATTGTCTGGTTTGGTGTTGTATATTACACTATAAAAACCTTATAATGAACTGCCAGTACATTTTCTCTTATTTTACAGACTTATTTCTTTATATATTATTTCTTACGCAATAAATTATTTCAAACTACTAAAATGTCAATAAAAGTCCCTTTGTTAAACTGTAGAGTTGATTTTTCAACATCAAAAGGTCCCATAATGGTTTTGTTTGGTTTGGTTTGGCTTTACGAACATATTTCACAGTGTGTAGAGACAGTATTAAATATAGATAATAATATGTTTTATGTGCTGCTTTATCACTGAACAAATTTTTATATTTTAATTATATTTAATGATTAAAATATAATTATTTATACAATGATGACGTATGACCATTTATGTTGGATTGTTCAATTTCTGTACTTGAATACAGTTACTACGTGTTTATTCCGAAGGCGACGAGAGCGTCAAAATTACTACATTTTTACTACATTAATCTCATATTTAAAGGAGCCGTTGCAGCATATCAGCAAATCACTTACATTCTTGCATAAAACAAGCTTACTAGCGTGAAAATGTTGCACGTTTTTTTAATCAAATTTATTTAACTATATGGAAGATCAAGTTTTTGTGTGTGGAGTGGCTTTGCTCCAGTTATCCAATATGTCTAAAATATTCTGAAGTAGCAATACTGTTTTGCACTGTCATTGTAGTTAGCGTGAAATTCCCACTTAAAAACAAACATATATAACATTATTGCACATCAGTAACTTGCCAGTAACTTTCTTTATTTATGTCCCTATAAGAGAACATTGTAAATAACTGGAAATTCGGCGACCAAAATAATCAAACCCTTGGGGGAACAACTGTGGTCGAAACCAAAGTTCAAATGACTGTGTCCTCTGGAATCCTCTTAAGCAGGGGACTTCTACATTGTGAATGCTTGCAGCCGAAACGCATCATAGCTGATTTCCATAAAGCTGACTTGATTTCAACTATCTTCGACGCCCATAGATATTTACATTAGATGTCATCTGCGCTATTGTTGTCTATTGGAAGGAATGCGTCAATAGAGCTGCCATTTTAGTACACGGTAACGCTCCTTTGAAATGAATGTGGGACCAAAGTGCAGTGGAGGACTGGCCATCCAGAGCCATAGATATGTAAACATGTATACATATATCTATGATTGGGAGTTTTCCCAGTGGTCAGTATACAAATATTTTTTAAATTACGAAAATATCAATTTTACATCATTTTTTTACATTGATGGATAATTGACCTCACAGGCATTGCCGACAAAGAGCATCTGTTTGTGTGCATAGAAATGTATTTTCCTCCCTCCCTGTTGAATTTTTATCTAATATAAGTCCTGAAACACAACCCCCTCTCCTGCTTTCACTTCTCATTCTAACGGAGGGAGCGATTCATTTGTGAATAGATCTCCATTATGAATGACTCGTTCACTTAGCCAACACTAATACAAGTTTCTGGCACCGCAGCATCTTGTTGTCATATTTAATTGACATTGTTTGTTTATTTTATTCAACAAAACTAGCATAATCCTAGAATTTAGTGTGAGTTTTTTATATGGTCACTGCAGTAAGTGACTGTGTTATTATCAATAACACTACTTGTTTAGCACAACAGTTCGTAACTCTTTCCTATGAAATGTTCTGCCTTTGTGCTTTGTTTTCTTGTTTGCTCGTTACTACACCCGTACACAGCGATAAAGTCTAGCATCTTCACATTGGCTTTAGTCTTGACTAAGTGTGGTTGAATGACATTTGTCCTTAGAGAACTGTACAAATATGGTGGTGGTATTCACGCATGCTCAGGGCCCATATGCGATATTTAGTGTATATATCTTAAGCCCCTTTCACACAGTGATACCAGTAAATATCCTGAAAACGTCCGGAATGACTTTACCGGTAAATTAAAAAAAGCGCTGTTCACACAGACAAAATCGTTACGGAATTTTTCTGGAAAAGACCATTTACACATGCATTCCAAAATACCGGTAAATTCTGACATCATTAACCAGAAATGACCTCTAAACGGCTGCGCTTGTAATTGTAAACATTGTGAACAACTTTGATGAAAACATATGGAGGAACACTTTCGCATGCTGAGATGTACATAATATGTGTGTGTGCTTTTTTTTACACAGTTGGCATTAAGAAGGAACATAGAAACGTTATCTGACTAACATCTAGCAGCTAAATGTGTCTGGGAAAATATTCAAAAGCTTTTATTTTCATAAACAGCGCGGATGTGAATGTGTCTGAATGTTCTGATTGGCTAGAGTACACGTCACACATCAATTCACATTCAACAGTATCTTCAGCAGAAAAATATGCAAAGATGCATTTTAAATTGTAAAGAAATCTGTGTTTTTGAAGCTAATGAAGACAGCTGCAGTCAATGATTCATATGAATTATTCAGCCTGACATGTTTACTGCTCCAAAATATTATAAATCTTTCAAACAATAAAATATATTGTTTTCAAAGGGGGAAAAAAGTTTTAGTTTTTTTACCCAGACATTTAAAAAAGAACTTAATTATAGAAATGATTACTTAGCAGTAATCACAATACCGTGATACCATGAAACTGTGATATTTTTATCCAAGGTTATCATACCGTCAGAATCTTATACCCATGCCTAGTGCCTGTTCACACATTCAGACCTTTCCGGTAAATTGTCAGTAATTTTCTGGAGAGGTCTGTATTTGTGAAAGGGGGTTATGTTAGACGCCCACACCGCTTATCGCCGCCTGCTCCCATTGAAAATGAATGACTTCCGGCTGCTTTGACGCTCTCGTCGCCTTCAGTGTGAACGCACAGTTACACTCCCAATTTATAAATATATAAGTATAAATATAAGTATAAAGGAACTAATAAATATGACAGAGCAAAATAAATATGATTGTACAATCAAATTATATGGGCTGAATTTAAAACAAACTAACTAAATTGAGTAATGTTCAACTTAATTTGTTTGTTTAAATTTAGCTCATTTGAATTGGTTTGCAACCACTTACCATTGCATGTCTTTAGTAAATCATCATATTATATATTTTATTTAATGGCAAAAATGGTTCACACACTGTTGGTAAATCTGGTTCTAAACCTGTTGTTTACAGCAGACTTATTAATATTAATTAGTTTCTTTCATTTGTCAAGAGCAAAGGAGTGTGTGTCTGAAAGTAAAGCATGACTGAATATTTCTGTGTAGTGTGTACATGGATCTACTAGCCTTTGTGTGTGTGTGTGTGTGTCTGTGTGAATAATGTATGTTGTGTGCTCTGTGTGTGTGTGTATGTGTGGTGGAGATCATTTTGCGGCAGCTGCTTATCAGAGGCAGGTGTGTGTCGGCTGATACCTGCTGGAGCCGCTGAGAGCAGCCTACCTGGAAATTGATGTTTCACATCAGTGACCCGCTCTCTGCCCAGTCGCCTACAACAAACCACCCGCCGTGGGCTTTACCTGCGTGTGCGAGGGCCGCTTTGTACCCCTCATGTCGCTCTCCGTGCATATTTGCGTCCATCTGATAATGAGAGGGTTAAAGTGTGTGGGAATTTAGGAGAGTGTCAGAAAGGTTTTTTTTTGCATGTGCGCTGAAAGGTTATCATGTCCTTCACCGCTCAGATGACATTTGGAGCAGCGTTGTCTGGTGGGATTAATCCCGTGTCTCCACCGAGAGTCACCACCTCAAATCTCCGGCCTCCTTTTCTTTGTTTTTTTTTTCTCACTGTTTATCTCTGCTTCATTCTCTCAGTCCACTCCTCCCTCGCTCCTGCTCTATTGATTCTTATTGTCATTCAGGTTAAGCTCACAAAGACCAAGCAATTATGTCTTCAATCTGACAGTATCTAGCAGTGCTGCGCTTCTACCACGTTTAATTTGGACCTGGATCGTGGTTGTGTTGGTGTGTCGCTGAGGTGCGCTAGAGTGTTTGCTGGATGGTTTGGAGGGATGTGTGTATAATTGAGGCTCTCCCTCTTATCTCTGGCAGGAGAGTGTGTTTGACATTTAAAAAAGGCTTCTGTTTCTCTTTCTGTCGCTAGTACTCGTAGGGTTGTGGACGACTCTGGCATTGGCAACCTTAAAAATTTTAAATGATCACTAAAGCCATCTGTTGAGTTGATTGTCATCATGTGACGCAACAGATGTGTTTTCTAAAGCTTCAAGCAAAAGGCCAGGAAAATAGTTTTATTTTTGTTTTGTTTTTTGTATCTTGTTTTGTTTAAGTTAGTTTCTTTTCATTTCTTTTCTTTTTCTTTTGTTTTGTTCTTTGTATTTTTTCTTGTTTTTGGTGTGTTGTGTTTTGTTATGTTGTATTTTTAAAAATGATTACATTTATTATATTTTAAGTTAATGAATTTTGTTTTATTTTGCTATTGTTTATTTATTTACATTTAATAAATAACCTAATTTATTTATATTAATTTATATTTGTTGTTTTTTGAAAGACATTTTACAGATTAAAATATACACTACCATTAGATATAATATTTTTACATTAAATTTTTTTCAGCAATATTACATTACACATTGCATATTATAAAGTTAGTCAAAAGTGATGGTAAAGTCTAGCAACAATTAAAAATTTTAATTTGTTATTATTAGTCTTACAAAAGTAACAGCAATAATCAATCGTGACAGCAAAAAAACTTTTTTAACGGTAAAACATTTGTGATTTGTTGCTGTGGCAGATAAACTACCGGTCAAAAGTTTGGGGTCAGTTATATATATTTTTTTTCATGTTTTTTTTTTTTAAGAAAATTATTCTGATCATCAAGGCAACATTTATTAAATGTAAAACAATTGTTAAATTGCAAAATATTTATTACATTTTTACATTAATAATAATATTATTATTAATAATAATAATAATTATGATTATTAATATGAGTGATTTCTGAAGGGTCGTGTGACTTATCTAAAAAAATCTTCTTAAAAACATTGGAATAAATTATTATATTAAATTATAAACTACTTTTGAACAGTTATTTTATAGTGCAATAACATTTCACAATTTTACAATGTGTACTGTATTTTTGATTAAATAAATGCAGCCTTGGTGAGTAGGAGAAGCTTATTTTAAATGATTTAAAAATCCTACTGACCCCAAACCTTACCGGTAGTGTATGTTTTGCAGTCTGATAAGTTATAGACAAAAATGGAGCAGAATTACTGTAACCACTAGTGTGAAGTGAAGTGCGTGAAATTCTAATCACCAAGTTTAAAGAAGATTCCTTTAATAAAACTCAACAACTTGAAACCAACCAAAAGAACTATAATCAACTTCCATCATGAATACTTTAAATATTGCTTTTCTCAGTTGTGAAACATTTTGAAATTCTTTTCTTAAATTTGTCCAGAATATATTAGAACCAACATATTTTGTCTTTTAATGCCTGTTAAATCCTGTCTTCAAAGGCATCTGGCCAGTTTTTGGAGCAGAGTCAGTGTGGGCATTGAGCTGAAGTTTGTCATTCTCTACACTCTTTCCTCTTTGTTTACCTTTGTGTCTCTCTCTCTCATTCTTCTCCTCTCCAGATTAACTGAGAAGGTCAATTGCCAATTGTCCTCAGTCATTGTCTTTATCAAAACCAGTATTAATTTTGCCTAATTAGGACCTGGAGCTAATGAGCATTACAAATAATTAGTTCATTTATAATCCATAACATCCGTTGTTTATAAGGAGCAGTTCAAACTCCTCAAGCAGATGCAGTAGAATCTATTGAGAATACAGGAATCTAGTGATTAAACAGCAATCGGGTTCATTGTCAGTAATCATTTAAATCAATATGCATTGTTGATGGTCAATTAAGCAACGGTATCATTAATACTCAGTTTTGAGGAATAAAAATTTGTATACATTGGCCTTCCCTTAGTATACATAATATACTATGAACATTTAAAAAGCAAGTAAGACATTTTTGGAAATCTAACTGAAATGGATACAAATAAAACACACACTTGTACAGCTATCTTTATTGGATGTCCCATAGACATAATGCTGTTTGTACTGTACTGTATTTTTTATCCCCCTACCACTAAACTTATCCCTCAGACTCACAGGAAACCATCTGCATATTTCATTATTCAAAATACTTCCATCTGTGTAATTTATGAGCTGTTTTCTTCATGAGGACCAAAAAAAATGTCCCCACAAGGTCAAAATTGACTGGTATTGCTATACTTGTGGGGACATTTTGTCCCCTTAATGAAAGGAACACAGGGCACACACACACACACACACACACACACACACACACACACACACACAC
>CAIGQZ010001236.1:1025263-1037005 GCA_903798205.1 Danio tinwini
ACACACACACACACACACACACACACACACACACACACACACACACATTGCTATTGTTATTAGGTTAAGTTAGGTTAGGTTACTTTATTTATACTCAAAGGTAGATTTGGTTTGCAGTCAAGAATCCTCATTTCAATGCCACACAAAAAACTCACATAGTGATTACAACAAATGGACATAAAGACAAAAAACATAGACATACAAAACACTCTTAAAAAATAAATATAAAATACATAAATAATCTCTTTAAGTGTCTAGCCCTAGTGTTTAAAACAATTTATAAAATGTAAAATAAGCAAGTCACAGAAACACCTGTGCTTTAGTCAGCGCCTTGTTTAAATGTCTGATGGCTGCTGGAATGAAACTATTTTTGTATTGTTTAATTCTACAGCTTGATACTAAAAACCTGTGACCAGAAGGAGCTGAAACGTTGAGTGTAGGGGATGAGCAGTCTCGCTTAAAATTGAATTGTAATTCTCTTTAGCTGCCTGGTGTACAAAGTATCCAGATTGGTTAGTGACACCCCAGTCAGCTTACTGGATCACTTATATTCGATTTAGTGTGTATTCTTACAGAAAGGTTCCAAAACCATGACACCAGAGGAAAAGATAAAACAGATTCAAGAAAAGCATGGTAAAATAATCATTTGTTTATCAACGAGGAAACCGTTTAATGGTTTTACATACTGCAAATTCTCATTAAATAATAGTCAATAATTGTGGCAAGGTATTTATCTATGGGGACGTTTCATAGACGTAATGATGTTTGTACTGTACTATATTTTCTATCCCCCAACCCCTAAACCCAACCCTCATAGTAACCATTCTGCATTTTTACATTTTTAAAATACTTCATTATCTGTGATTTATGGGCTGTTTTCCTCATGGGGCTTAAAAAAATGTCCCTAGAAGGTCAAAATTTACTGGTATTGCTATATTTGTGGGGACGTTTGGACATTATATACTGTACAGACTGTATATTCTATCCCCCTACTCCAAGCTTTACATGAAACAATCTGCATTTTAAAGTTTTATAAAATATTTCTTTCTGTGTGAATTATGAGCTGTTTTCTCATGGCAACAAAAAATATGTTTCCACAAGGTCAAAATGTATACTTTATAGGGATATTTAGTGCCCACAACTTGAGGAATACTGGTTGTACACACACACATGGGCTATATTGAGTGGCTGTTGACTCTTGTGACCTGCAGAGTGGAGCTGCTCACCTGAATCCTCCATCTTTTCTTTCCCATGAGCACCTCTATGACCTCACTGTCAGGAGTGCAGCAGGGGGAAACACGAGAGAGCCAGAGGGTCAACAGACAGATAAAGACTCCAAAAACCTTGTTAGCTGACACTGTATGAAGCGTTATATGCACTGTAAATAATATTAATAATATAATGAATAATAAATAGTACATTCACACCATGATTTAAAGTCTATGATGCTCAAAGCAATAAATTCAGTTTAGTTGAAACATTTTCTGCTAAAAAAACAGATTACACTAGTTATATATGGGCTTGATTGATTTTTGGTTGGCTTTTTATTTATAATTTTATTCATTTTGAAACATTTAAGAATGTCTTTAATCCCTTGACTGTTACCCCATGCACTTTTTAAGTTCATCCAATATTTTTATATTTGCAAAATAAGTTCATGTTTTGACATAAAAAATGATTGAAAAATGCCCCATCTGCGATATAGTGACAGTGAAGGGGATAAAACAAGTATATTAATCTTCCCTCATTTTATGCCGATATAATACAAGCTTATTTGTGTATACAGAAGTCAACAGTATGTCATTCTCTTGGGTCACCCAACTTCTCTTACTTTCTCTTAGATTTTATATTAATTTATTATTTTTACTCGGCCAGTGCCAATTATATATTTTTTTAAAGTCTTTTTTTGTATTTTTAAGTTAGATAGATGGCAGGGCTGCACAATATATTGAAAAATTGACAAATGTCATGCTGAACCTGCAAATCTAGTTCACGTGTTCTGGAACTGTCCTGCTTTGTTTTGTTTTTGGGAGTCTGTTTTTGATGCATTTTCTGAAATTACATCTGTTAAAATTGACCCTTCTCTGTTTATTGGCCTGTTCGGAGTTCTACCCCCTGACTATAATTTACCATTTTATTTTTCTGAATGAATAGCTTTTCTGTAAATATTAGCTAGGTGTTGTATTTTGTTGTAGTGGAAGTCTCCTCAACCCCAATCCCATACTCAATGGATTAAAGATGCCTTATTTTTTGTTAAAGTAGAAAATTTTTTATAAAGTCTTCGAGGTTCAGTGATCAAGTTTTCTAACATTTGGTTGCCATTCTTGGAGCATGTCAAATCTCTAAAACTTGAAGCAGTTACTGTTGAATGAATGGTTGCCCATCTTGCACTTTTAGTTTGTACCTTCCAAATGAGTACTAGTGCTGATATAACTCTTCTTGACATAAAGCCACAAATTTGAAGAACGTGTCACCCCCTAGCTAATTCAGTTTAATATATTTTCCCCTTTTTCTCTCTTAATTTTTTCTTTTTCTTTTATTATCATATATATTCTCTGTTACTTTTGTTTGTTAACTGTCATAAAAATCTAATAAATAAATCTTAAAAAAAATAATTGCAGAGAGGTGAAATAAATGAAATGTATTTAATGGGCCATGCATTTGTGTGTTACATGCATAGATTGTTTTTCCAACTTTGACCAATCAGGTCTGGCCTTACTATCTTCATACCCAGATCCCCAGTAGGTGTTGCTATGCTGTGGTTAGATTGGCCTAAAGGTAAACCTAGGTGAGCCTGTTTGCCACCTAGGCACCTTGTTGTTTTTTTCTTTTTAAAATATTTCCCAAATTATGTCTAACAGAGCAAACGAATTTTCACAGTATTTCCTATAATATTATTTCTTTTGGAGAAAGTCTTATTTGTTTTATTTCAGCTAGAGTAAAAGCAGTTTTTAATATTTTAAGGTCAATATTATTATCCCCCTTAAGCAATATATGTTTTAATTGGCTATAGAACAACCTGCAGGAAGGAAGTTACCCTAACTTCCCAATTAAACTAGTTAAGCATTTAAATATCACTTTAAGCTGAATACTAGTATGTTAAAAAATATCTAGTAAAATATTATGTACTGTCATCATGGCAAAGATAAAATTAATCAGTCATTGGAAATGAGTTATTAAAACTATTACGTTTAGGAATGTGTGAATCTTTACGTTAAACAGAAAAAAATATAGAGGGGGCAAATAACTCAGGAGGGATAATAATTTTGACTTCAACTGTGTATTAGTTGTAATATCTTGATTGTTTTCATAGCCGTAATGCATTTCACAGGCACCATCACTGTAGTCCACTCAGTTTCAGAACAACTTTGAACAAACATGTGACAGGCTGCACGATTTTGGCTAAAATGAGAATCACAATAGTTTTTTTGCTTAAAATCAAGATCACGATTTTCTCACCATTCTGTAGATGTAAAATAAAGGTTAATATGAGTAGGCTCAAACATGTGGTAAGATAAACAATAATAATATTAGGCCTATGTGTAGGTCCACTTTTGGTAAAAATGCTAAATTTTGTATAGACTTGGAGCAGTGGACTTGAACAGACTTTATGTCCTGGTTGTTAATGCCAGTAAAGTGATGACATCAGAATACAGCTATTCATAATTATGAAGTTGAATTATAATGTTTGATATATATGCTTGTGGGCGATGCAGTGGCGCAGAAGGTAGTGCTGTCGCCTCACAACAAGAACGTTGCTGGGTCGCAGGTTCGAACCTCGGCTGGGCTGGGTCAATTGGCGTTTCTGTGTGGAGTTTGCATATTCTCCCTGCGTTCGCGTGGGTTTCCTCCGGGTGCTCCGTTTTCCCCCACAGTCCAAAGACATGTGGTACAGGTGAATTGGGTAGGCTAAATTTTCCGTAGTGTATGAGTGTGAATGAGTGTGTGGATGTTTTCCAGAGATGGGTTGCGGCTGGAAGGTCATCGGCTGCATAAAATCGTGCTGGATAAGTTGGCGGTTCAATGAATTTGCTTGCAATCTGTCATTGACAATATTATTAGACCAATATTTTACTGGTAAAACGTGACATTTTTGTTATCAGATTCCCTCTTGCATTATATTCAACATTATATAGACTAAAGTAGTTATACTGTCCTCGTAAACATTTATTTTCATGCACAACGCTTTGTGTTAGCTATGAAAGAAATGCTTGTCATAATCATAACTCTAAAATGCGATATGATCGTTTAAATGATTTGCGCACTTTCGGTTCCACCTTCCCTGCTGAGTGCGCTCATGTCATGGCTGCCGTCACTTTGAGAATAAAAAACATACATGCAAATCATACTTCCTGCACAGCTCCCAAACGATCACTCTTTGCAACAAACTAAACTTTATTTACAACTTTATTACCTGTTATTCACAGTATATATATGCAGGTTCTGTTTACTAAAGTAAACTGTTGGGGTGCACGTGCTCGTCCTCTGGGTAGTAAACAAACAGTGCGTTAGCTCATGTGTGATTTCGCGGCCACAAACGTGTTTACATCAAGACAAAAATGACATTTTTGGGGTGAATTATACCTTATAAATACAGTATGTGACACTTTTAACATCATTTGGAGGAAAACGTGGATAAAACAGCCTTTATGATTCTCTCCTGACCTTGAAAATATAATTGGCCAAATTGTAGAAAAGCTGAATTAAGATCGTGTGTAGGGTCAAATCAAGATCGTGATCTTTTTTCGATTAATCGTGCAGCCCTAATGTGACACTAGTGAGGGAATGAAGAGCATGAAGGTTCTCTGTTGGGATGGCAGGCTTGACTGATGGACAGCAGCCAATGCAAACACTCTCTCCTAGTGTTTGTCGTTTAAGTGAATAGTGTGAAAAGACAGGATTGGGGAAAAGCAGACAAGGACCACTGCAATGATTGAGAGGCATGAAATGGCTAAACCTGTGAGTGAAAACACACACATTAGAGATCTCTTAGTTTTGATTTAACTCCACTCCAGATAATGCACAGGTCTAAGAGGTCAGAATCACAGTAGAAGAGTTATAAGGTGGGAGAAGTGTGTGTCTGTGTGTCTTAAGAAATATAGACTTGTAGCTTTTATTCACTTTTTAAATCCTGCTGTCTTCTTATGGATAACTAAGGCTAGTCTTTCAAAACTCACCATGAAGGCATTTTGATTTATTGTTTTGAATTTCACAATTACAAGAAAGCTCAGTTGCAAGAGCAACAAATAATAACTTGACTTATAACTTAATAACTTGGCAGAAAGTAGATTTTTTCCATGAATCATCTGTTGAACTGCATCACAATCATCACAAATACTGCAGAAGAACCTATTGGAACCCACATGGACCCAAGATTCTCACAGAAATCTGTCATATTTGGTGAAGAAAAATAATCATAGTTTGGAGTTACATTCAGTATGGGGGCATGTGAGAGATCTGCAGAGTAGATGGCAACATCGACAGCCTGAGGTATCAAGACATTTGTGCTGCTCATTACATTACAAACCACAGGAGAGGGCAAATTCTTTAGCAGGATAGCGCTCCTTCTCATACTTCAGCCTCCATATCAAAGTTCCCGAAAGCAAAGAAGGTCAAGGTGCTCCAGAATTGGTCAGCCCAGTCACCAGACATGGACATTATTGACCAAGTCTGGCATTAGATGAAGGAGAAGGTATTGAAGATAAATTCAAAGAATCTTGATGAACTCTGGGAGTCCTGCAGGAACGCTTTCTTTGCCATTCCAGATGACTTTATTAATAAGTGATTTGAGTCATTGCAGAGATGTATGGATGCAGTCCTCCAAGCTCATGGGAGTCATACACAATATTAATTCTTTTTCCACTGCACCATGACTTTATATTCTATACTGGACATTATTTTTGTTAAGTGACAAGACTTTTGTCTAAGCAAAGTCAGACTTTACTGTCCTAATTAAATAATTAAAAATCAAGGCATGATCATATTTTATTTTAGTAAAATAAGCGTAATCTAGAGGCCTTTGCCTTTCATATAAGCCACTTCTGATACCAAATGATCAACTAGAAGTAAAATTATTATTTGTTGTTCCTAAAACTTGGATAAGCGACAAGACTTTTATCAGGTAATATATAGTAATTGTATATTTTAGTTTAAAATTAATGCACATTGCTTGCTTATTTATTTTACATTTGTTTAATTATAAATATTTATAAAAATATAAAAAATATTTATAAATATTTTAAATATTTAATTTCATAATTTTATTTAATTTTATTTATTTTATGGTATTTATAAACTAGTTGTTTTATTGTCTGAGAGCAGACAATACATTTTAATATTAAATTTTAATATTATTTATATTTTATTTAAAACACTTATTTTATAACAACTACTTTAGTTTATTTTGTAAAAAGTTTTTTGTTTAATATATTTTTTTTGACCATCATATCATTTTTTCCTTCTTTTTTCTTTTTTTGCATTGTGCCGCTGTGCTCAAAGCACATTCCTCTCAAAGTTCTTGAAGTGCATTTTATTCAAACAAACAGCTCTTCTCCTCTCTGTCAGGATCCTGCTGTTTTGCTCATTTTTTTAGTTAACCTTGAAGGCTCCCCCTGCGGCTCTGCCCAAACATCTCTAAAGCGTCTCCTTCCATCGCTCTCTGTCATTTGCCACACTAAAAGACAGATGGAGAAGCATAAGAGAGAAGTAATGTGAGTGGCTTTAGTGAGCTTGGATGAGGTTTAAAATGCTGTAGACTTCTGAAAGCTGAATATTACCTGTGTAAGGAGTTTCTGTGTGTTTTTTCAGGATGCACCATTTTGTAGCATTTTTTTACGCCTGTGATTGTGTTAGCTTTATTAATTATTTATATAAATTACCTAACGTCACAGTCAATGTCTCTCAGACTGATTCCTGGAACAGACACACTAGATCCACTATCATGACACTATCCGCTTGTGAACAGTCATTGTTTATCATAGTCATTCTTCATCCTGGCTAAAATCCAGGCCAAAACTACATGCTGGAACATTCTGTGAAATGCTTGAGCTGATGCCTCATGATTATATGGGCATCAAATATACAGTATGCTATAAATAAAAAGCTGTAGAAAATTATAATTTTTTGTTGTTGCTTAGAAAATTTGTAATTTTAACCACAAATTACTTTAGAAATACTATGGAAACAAAAAACATTTTCCTTCCCAAGTATGGGAAAATCTGTAAAAAATCTTCATGATCCTTTGTGAAATAGGTTCAACAAGGTACTGGAAATATCCTCAGAGATTTTGGTTCATATTGACATGATAGCATCACGCAGTTGCTGCAGATCTGTGGGCTGCACGTCCATGATGCAAATCTCCCGTTATACCACATCCCAAAGGTGCTCTTTTGGATTGGGATCTGGTGACTGTGGAGGCCATTTGAGTACAGTGAACTCATTGTCATGTTCAAGAAACCAGTCTGAAATGATTACACCACCAGCCTGATCCATTGATAAATCAGGATGGATCCATGCTTTCATGTTGTTGACGCCAAATTCTGACCCTTTCATCCGAATGTTGCAGCAGAAATCAAGACTTATCAGACCAGGCAATGTTTTTCCAATTTTCTATTGTCCAATTTTGGTGAGCCTGTGCGAATTGTAGCCTCAGTTTCCTGTTCTTAGCTAACAGGAATGGCACCCGGTGTGGTCTGCTGCTGTAGCCTATCTGCCTCAAGGTTGGACGTGTTGTGTTGTTCACAGATGCTCTTCTGCATACCTCGGTTGAAACGAGTGGTTATTTGAGTTACTGTTGCCTTTCAATCAGCTCTAACCAGTCTGGCCATTCTCCTCTGACCTCTGGCATCAACAAGGCATTTGCGCCCACATAACTGCCGCTTACTGGATATTTTCTCTTTTCGGACCATTCTCTGTAAACCCTAAAGATGGTTGTGCATGAAAATCCCAGTAGATCAGCAGTTTCTGAAATGCTCAAACCAGCCCGTCTAGCACCAACAACCATTCCACGTTCAAAGTCACTTAAATCATCTTTCTTCCCCATTCTGATGCTCGGTTTAAACTGCAGCAGATTGTCTTGACCATGTCTACATGCCTAAATGCATTGAGTTGCTGCCATGTGATTGGCTGATTAGAAATTTGCGTTAACAAGCAGTTGTACAGGTGTACACACATACACACATAGGTGTACACACATATACACTCTCACACACATTATTAACCCTTCTGTGAGTTTTTATTTAAGTATTTTCCAAGTATTTTGCAAAACAAGTAACTTTTTATTAATTTTTTTTAGCTTAGTCCCTTTTTTAATCTGGGGTCTTTGGACTGTGGGGGAAACTGGAGCACCCGGAGGAAACCCACGCAAGCACAGAAAGAACATGCCAACTCCACACAGAAATGCCAACTGACCCTGCCGGGGCTTGAACCAGCAACCTTTTTGCTGTGAGGCGACAGTGCTAACCACTGAGCCACCGTCACGCCACAAGAAAATTTTATTATTTACAAGAAATATAAAACAATTAAAAGTAAATTAACATTCATTAATTTTCTTTTCAGCTTAGTGCCTTTATTAATCCGGCGTCGCCACAGCGGAATGAACCGCCAACTTATCCAGCACGTTTTTACGGAGCAAATGCCCTTCCAACCGATACCCATCTCTGGGAAACAAGTAAATTAACATAGTAAATTATAAGTAAATTAAGTAAATTATTTTGTACTGTCGTTATGACAAAATAAATTAGTTATTAGAAATTGGTAGTTAGAACTATTATGTTAAAAAATGTTGAGAATTTTCAATTTCAATTCAAAAATTCACTGTATATATTACAGAAATATTAAACTACATAAAAGTAAAATTAACGTTCAGTTTTACTTTTCTTTTGAACCAAAAACACAGTATAGTGTAATAATAATAATAATAATAATAATAATAATAATAATAATAATAATAACTTGAATAAAATATGTAATTTTAATAGTAACAAATTTAATGTATAAATATTACATACCAAATTCTGCATCATTTGCTTTAGTTGTTTTGGGATTTACAAGCAGATTTTTCTATATATATATTTTTTCTCATTCTGAAAATGTAACCCTATACACATTTCTGGAAATTGCAAATTATGTAGCCAGAGCTACATATGGCTGCATTTAATTTTTAAAACGGACGCTATGGCGCGGTATGACGATGTTTCTTTTCACGCTTACTGCTGACCTCCATATGGATGACTTTCTCGCTGTTACCAGTTTGTCCAGTAGCTTGTTGAGTACGTCAGCGGATTTGAGACACAGAGAGGAGTTGACCACGACGTTGGGGTTCGTGTCCGGAAAAGATCGGAAAAAGTGGTAAAAATCAGGTGAAGGCTTTTCTTTTTCTGAATTGCTTTTTTTAAAACTGTCAGTTGGGTTTAGAGAAGTAGGTAGGCGGGTCAATCTGTGCTTTTGAAAACATTATTGGTTGGGTTTAAGGAAGGAGCTGCAGACTCAGTCAGTCGGTCAGTCGACAGCAGCCTCTGGTGGATTTACATGAGAACAGCATGCGCGAATGGCACTCCCAGAGAAATTTGAGATCTCAAAAAGTGTACACAGCAACCTCTGGTGGATCCGCAAAAACAAAAACTGCAAAAAATGTAACTCCTGGGAAGTATTTGGTGCTTTCCAGAAATGTATATAGCAGTACGTTTTCAGAATGAGCTGTATATACTGTATATAATGAATGGATGAATGGTTTCAAGTTGGTTGCACAGTATAAGGCGACTGTGTTAACATTTAAAACTATTTTTTATTATTACAAACTTTATTGGCTTTAATAAAAAAAAGTGAAATATGCTTAGTATTTGTACAGCATGACTCAAATCCGTTAATCTGATTGTTGTTTGTGCTGTGCAATCAAATATAGAGCAAAAACATGCATAATTCAACATGAACGTTTACAATTGCAATAACTAGCCATTTGTTGTCAAGCATCCAAAGATATGAGAATCAATTTAGCTTTATCATGGATGTTTGTGCTTGAGTGTGTGTTTCTGAAAGCATGACTGAGCAGTGTGTGTGAGCCTGTGCGCCGTGAGTGTGTTTGTTCTGTTCATACTTGTATGTGTTGTTGAACTATAAGGTGATGGAGGCAAAGGGTTGGCTCTCTTGAAGCGTGACAGATTTAACCATAAATCAGCTGGATTAATACACACTGGCTCAAGGTCTGTGTGTGTGTTCAAACACACGAGTCACTTAGAGCTGGACTTAGACCTCCATCAGTCTTATGTTCTGCCATCAGCGCTGATATTAATACAATGTACTGAAACCAGAGCCAAAGAGAGAGACTTTATGAGCTTTAAGGTCTCCTTTTATTGATTCAGTTAAGATAATAACATCTACATGTTTAGATTACAGTGGCTGGTTGTATACATAATGTCATACTAGGAAATGTTTTCTTTCAAATTTGATGTTTATGTGTCGCATATGATCAAATTCTCATCAAAATTTGACAGAAGTGAGTTTATAGAGATTTTTAAATGCAAGTAAATTGACCCTCCTCTAAGCCACACCCAAGAACCGCCACTCACCAATCGTGGCTTAGCAATTGTAGCTATGTGCAATTGCTCTGTCAAGCTTTCGAGCGAGGGAAACGAACCAAAGCATTGTGCATATGGATTGTGCAAATCTGATACATATAGTGTTCTTCAAGTTTAGACAGGGTGGTGGATTTTTTTCCCTTTTCAAAACCTAAAACCTAAGGAGAGAAATGCCAGTGTGGACCAAGCTCTGTGAGAGGTGCTAAAGGAGTGGAGTTAAGTTGGTTTTGTTGTGCTATTCCTGACACAGTCAGTGATAGACCGACGGCAATAACTCACACACCTCTTACGTTACCCTAAAAAGATCTAAACTGCTTTTCCTACAAAAATACAAAGCAGGTTATGTTTGATAGCTGTCTTTTTCTTTTTTTTCGCTTGATATTATGAGCACTGCTCTGTTTAAGCCCTCACCATAGTAGTCATATTAATAGCAGTCATTTTCCATTTGTTGCAAGCTATGAATATTTGAAATTACATATCAGCAGAACAAAATTGAGATGCGATCACAATCTGAGCACTTACGATCAATATACTTCACCCGCAGCTGTTTCTCAGTCATTTATAACCCTCATGCCAATGGCAGTGCTACAATTCACTGATGTTTTCATCTGTCTTTTGTCAATGTCTGTCAATGATGCTAGTATTTGGTACAAATCCATAAATTTTCTCTTTCTGGCTGTTCTTTCTATGAATGAATTATGTAGAAGCACTGTCCATACGCATTTCCTCGTCGGTTAGTAACGCTATATGGTCAGTGTATGAGGCGGCTAGGCTAACCTAGCTTCAATTTTGAATTATTTTCTAATCGGTTGCCTATTATGTTGTGAATATACCCCTGCAATGCATACTGCAGTCCTTTTTTGTCTGGCTTTTTTGGATATCTCACCTGTTCGCCAAAAACGACTTATTTATACGACTTAATTATATCCCTGGGAATGTCTGACACTGGAGCATACACACTGTAATAGACGTGCCAGGCATGAAAGCTTGACAGGCGTAGCAACAGTAACTAAGGAGGGCGGGGCTTAGCGAAGGGTCAGTTGCCTGCTGCGTTGTTGCAAGTTGCTTTTGTAGAAATAAAATGTAAAAATGTGCTTCATTGAGTGAAACAGATATCTTTATGTATTTGATTTGAGGGGGAAGTCAGTTGCGCAAAAAAAAAAAAATA
>CAIGQZ010001236.1:1066536-1101499 GCA_903798205.1 Danio tinwini
CACAAGGCGTTTAGTTTTGTGTTTGTGTTTAACCATTCGTCCTCATACATCAGTTATGTCCTTTTAATACACAAGGCGTTTAGTTTTGTGTGTGTGTTTAGCTGTGTCCTATTAAATCACAATTGTCCCTTTGATACACATTTGTGAGATGTGTGTATGTGTACAGCTACTGTCCCTATAATAACGGTTTGTGTTATGGGCGGGGTTTCAGAGTAATTAGCATATGACCTCATAATTAAGTATTTAGTCAGGTTGTTGTATTTTAAGTTGTGTTGTGTGTAATCAAACTTTGAAGTGAAATCTGTGCTGTACAGCTCAAAATATAATTTTTGATATGCAGCACAACTCTCTAGAGTAAGTGGAAGAGTGTGCTCCCCTAATACACCAAAAAACTGGTTTGAGCTGAAGTGTCCTTGTAACACACATAAACCCGTATGTGTGTGTGTGTGTGTGTGTGTGTGTGTGTGTGTGTGTGAAGCTCCTGATGTGAGTGGACCCTCACCGGAATCAGACCCACTCTGACATTTAAAGTCATTTATGGTCGGGGCTGGTCAGATTAGATTATGTTAACTCCTCAGGGGTCTATCAAACGGGATAAACTCGGGCAAATTATGCATGGAAATATGCTCACATAAAACATGAGCAGAAACAGATTTGCACGGATCACCCCAAGAGAGACCTAACATCGCCTACATTCAACACTGAAAACCAACTCCATTCAAATCAATCATTTATGCCGCTTACACCTTTTCTCCCCTGCAAACGTGGCTCATGGTATTTACCTCCTCCCCGAACACATTAGGGATGTACCATAACTCATGCTCTGGGGGGGGACTAACCTTTTTCAATCGCCCATAAACAAATTAGGGCCCCTGTGCTTCAGTGCCTGTGCTCATTAGCGGAGAGGAAACTCAGGCGTTAAGACATTACAGGCACACGGATGAAGAACAGCTTTAGACGGAGATTATGACACAAAGCCAATTAACAGCCTTTTTGATTTACAGTTCAGCCCTATTAATGAAACACCCGCCATTAACACAATGGGTAATGAATTGGAGGCTGTGAATCATGTATCAGAGTCGGAGTTGTGGAACATGTGCGGTTTATCGCCCGCGTTCGAGGCGACGCTTTCGACGGGGGAAAAAGACTGTAAAAATCTGCGTGATTGTACTTGTGACTAAATGACAGTGAGATAATGTAATACAGTGCGTTCTGGTTTAACTGTGCTCTTCATGCATCTGTCTTATTATTAATCATGCTGGGCTGTAATATAATTGATTCACAATGAGGCTTTTTTCTGGTCCAGTTGGGTAAGTAGTTTAAATCTTTTTTGTTTTTCTTTTGCTTGTTCAACATATTCACTGGCAACAAAGCAATCTTAATAGCAAATCTGAAAGAAATATACAGTGTATGTACTGTGTAGTATACTGTATATCTGTATACACAGAGTTTGAGCTTGTTTGAGATTTGTTTAATGCTTAAAAGAAGTCTCTTATGCTCACCAAAACTGCATTTACTATGAAAATACAATAAAAATAGCAACAATAGTGTGAAATATTATGCCTATATGTCTGTTTTTATGTGCTCATTACACCTTACTACCAACATATGAACAATGTATGAAACTGTACTATACTGTAACATCAATGTTACTGTATATAAAGAAAGTAGATTTATGCACACTGTAGATTTATATAGTCAGAGCTCAAATACACTTCATTATCAAACTATCCTAATAGTGTTATTTTAATCACCTGTCCTGTTATCGTGATGCTAGTGCATTACAGTACTTTAACAAATCCACATCACTATGGTCAGATGCTTTCTGAACTGCTGTTTTCTCACCACTGTTATTTTTGTTGTGTTTATTTTGTTAATGAGAGGAAAGTGTGCAGCATATGTTGACATATTTAGCAACTCTCAACAACTTGAACTGCATCTGTTTGGTCGTTCTCTATATATTTCTGTAAAGGTCTTTTGAACTTTCTACTTCTAATAAAAAAATAAATAACTCAAACTTGACATGTGAACACTGGGACATTCAGTCATGCTCAGTCTCTTGTACACTACATGAATATGAGTGTGAGCACAAGCAATAACTTGCTCTGGGCAGTTCACTTAACAGCCACCGGTGTTGCTTCATTCATTTTCCTTTGGCTTAGTCCCTTATTTATGCTGCCGCAGAGGAATGAACTGCCAACTATTCTGGCGTATGTTTTAAGCAGCAAATTCCCTTTCAGCCACAACCCAGTACTGGGAAACAACCATACACTCTTATATTTAATCACACTACGGCCAATTTACCCAATTTACTTAGAGCACATGTCTTTGGATTGTGGGGTAAACCGGAGCACCCGGAGGAAACCAACGCGAACACAGGGAGAACATGCAAGCTCCACACAGAAATGCCAACTGGCCCAGCCGGGACTCAAACCAGTGACCTTCTTGCTGTGAGGTGACAGTGCTAACCACTGCCTGGTGTCACTTATAATGACTAAAGTTTTTTGTGTACTTTATATATAGGCCATTAAAAATATTTTCTTAAATAACGTGCTTCAAGACCTCTACATTGTTACATTGTATTGATTTGGAATATATTCTGGCATTAACAGTTATGTCAGCTAATCGAAAGCATTTTTCTCTGAGTAAATTATTAATTGTTTATGTATAATATTTTTAATGCTAATACTTATAAGCTGTTTTTTTCATAGCTCATGGGATTTTGTTTTGCATTTACTAAATTTTTAAAGTTCACACTGCAACAATTTGGTCACTAGCCAACAAGTTTTGTGAAATTGCTGAAAAATGCCTGAAATCGGAGGAAAATTGATGCTCATTCACATGACTGAAAGTAACACGGTGTGAATTATCAAATATAGATATAAGGAATCACTGATGTGTCACTGACAACAATAAAATCTATTTGTCTTGCTAAATATCCGGACCTATTAGTGATTCAAAACCCTGCTTTGTAAAAAAGTGTTCTGGCTGAAAAACACATAGTCTCAGCCAATGAGAGAGCAAGATACAAGGCAGTGGGGGAGGAGTTATAGACCACAATATTAGGAAACATGGCTTCGGTTTGAAGAAAGGTTTCAACTCTATCTCACAACAATTTCCAATTTTTTGATTTAGTGGCTAATTCGTATGAATTAGTAAGATCTTATTCATACAATTTAGTACGATTTGCTTATCCCCCAATGATGGTTGGGTTTAGGGGTGGGGTTGGGTGCCATGCTTCCTTTTAAAATCGCACATTTTTGTACAACTAAACTCGTACAAATTCGTCTGAATAAACTACTAAACAGACAACGGTTCGTTTCCTTGTGAGATCAAGCTGGATAAATAGAGGAAAGTTTGGGACAACATTAGCAGCACACATTTTTTCTAAAGTTTTAATAATAATTATAATAGTAATAATTCCTCACATTTACATATTGCTTTTCTGTACACTCAAAGCGCTTTACACATTGGGGGGAATCTCCTTATCCACCACCAGTGTGCAGCATCCACCTGGATGACGAAACGGCACCAACCTGCACACCACACACAAGCTGATTGGTGTAAAGCAGACAGAGTAATGAAGCCAATTATGATTTGGAGGCCATGATGGACAGAGGCCAGTGGGCAAATTTGGTTAAACCCCTACTTTTTTTTTTTGAAGAACATCATGGGATTTTTAACGACCTCGGTTTAATGTCTTATTCTGCATATTTAGAGACTGCAGAGAGTCAGGACCTCGGTTTATCATCTTATCCGAAACACGGCGCTCACTGAGCAGTACAGAGTCCCCATCAATATACTGGGGCGTTAGAACCCACACAGACCACATGTTGAGCAACCCCTGCTGGCCTCACTAACACCACTTCTCGCAGCAACCTAGCTTTCCCATGTGGTCTCCCATCCAGGTACTGACCCGGAGCACCCGAAGAAAACCTATGCAAACATGGGCAGAACATGCAAACTCCACAAATAAATGCCAACTAAGGTGTTTCTTCTAAAATTCTAATTATTGACAGTAATGTTCAGACAGTTTAGTCTTCAGATCAGGTATTGCACTAAGTTTGTGCTGTTAATTGCAAACTTTCTTATCTTGGCAAAACCTGGGGACATTGTAAATCTGTGCTAAATCTCTGCAGGAGCTGAATGAGCGTCTTGTTTTCAGGAGAAACATTTGGGACGCAGAAAAGTCTCTGTTTGCTCTCTTTATGGTCATTGCTATTGAGAAGAAGCAGTGGAGATTTGGACAGGATCTCTTTTGCGATTTTTCTTTGCTATGGGCGATCCCACTGCTCCTCTATGAGTCACTGTGGATCCACTTTAGGATGCTGCTCTTCATTGTTTTCATATGTGATTCTCTGAAGTGTGTGTCTTTGTGTGCATGTGTGTCTGTATTGCAGTACAACATTACTGTTGAGATGATCGTAATAAAGTTGGCGGTTTGATGCTGGTGTGGTGACCCCAGGCCCCCTGTGGGCCCCCAGAGGAGCTTTTGTGTGGTCACAAGGGCTGAAAGTCTATTGATCCATCCAGGGATGGATGCCCTCTCTGAGCTGATTTACTGGCCCCAGCGGCCTCCTCTCTAACAGACCAGGAGCTACATAAAACACTTGACTGCCAGCATCTCTACACAATCACATCTCATACTCACTCTCTCTCTATCTTTCATCCCCCCCTCTTTTAACAGCATACACATATACTAGCCACACATACATGCCTTACATTGTAATCCATAAGTTGTCATTAAAGGTCTCGTTAAATCAAAATAAAGTTTTTTAGATGTTAGTATCAGTATGTTAATTACTATGTTAGTTAGCTAGTGTAGAAGGTCAAAAATTTGCATTTAGAAGATATAAACCTGATATACATACATCCAAAACTTGCAGTTTGTCTTTTCCCCCTAAATGAATTAGCACAGTTTTCACCTCATACTTCAGTTTCTCATCAAATCTTGACCAATCAAATGCTCTCTAGTATCTTACAGGATCTTAGAATTACAGTGAAATATCTATCTGTAGGGTGGCACAGTGGCTCTGTGGTTAGCAATATCGCCTCACAGCAAGAAGGTCACTGGTTCAAGTCCCGGCTGGACCAGTTGGCATTTCTGTGTGAAGTTTGCATGTTCCCCCCGTGTTGACGTTGGTTTCCTCTGCGTGCTCCGGTTTCCCCCACAGTCCATAGACATGGGCTATAGGTGAATTGAATAAGCTAAATTGACTGTAGTTTATGGGTATTTCCCAATACTGGGTTGCAGCTGGAAGGGTATTTGCTGCGTAAAACATTTGCTGGAATAGTTGGCGGTTCATTCCACTGTGGCAACCTCTGAAATAGAGACTAAGCCGAAGGAAAATGAATGAATGAATATCTCTCTGTTAGTCTGTTCTGTCACTTGCAAAAGCTTTATCAACATTTTTGCCCATGCCATGGTGCATCCATGGTATTTACAGTATAAGGATACCATGCACATACCATAATATAGACTTTTTTCTTTGCTGCTGCATGGAGGGCGCTATAGTAACCAGCACCTTCTGGTAAGGTGTTTAGAACTTCTGTTAAGAATTGTCATCAGCCAGAGCAGCGTTTCTCAACTGGGTGTCAATACTGTTGTCAGTGGCTTACGGAGTGTTTTTGTGATGTAAAACTTTAATTTTGAAACAAAGACGTGTGCTAAAGTCGTTATGCTTCTGTCAGATGTGGTTCAAGTGCAAGATAAAAATGCTCTCCTAATTCAGTGTCTGCCGCTAGATCAGATGCTGAAATACAGCGTCATTGTTCCCAACCTGTCAGCTGTTATACTGTGCTCCGCGGCTCTTCAATGTGCACGCACGCACACACACACACACACACACACACACACACACACACACACACACACACAATATCTCACTGCATTTTAAAGAGCAAACCATTGGCATGAAATTACTGGCATGAAACTAGCAGGTATGTTAGCCATGCAATTTCCAAAAATGACCAATAAAAGTCCATTACTGATACTCTGCTGGCTGATTTGCATGTTGATTCTAGTCGGGAGCAGTTATGTTTCATTTAGTTAGTTTGTGTTATGTAGTATTTACCACGGTATGTGTTTTCTGTCATTTCAAAATGCCACTTTATTTTCACTTTGTGTCGCTCTTAATCACTTAACTGTTGTTAGACAGAAATCTAAAACCAATTCCCCTAACAGACGCTGGTATGCGGTATGATAGAAGAGACCTGTTCTTTAGTGGACATGTACAAGGGAAAAGAATGGCCTGATCACCCAGGCTTTTCAAAGAATGTTTTGATAATGATTCTGAAAGTTTGCTTGCATTTAATTATTATATGTAATCAAATGTTGTGTTTATTTTCATTTGTTTTTATTGATTTATTCTTCATTTAATTATTTTATTTAATTATCTGATCATTAGTCATTAATATAATTATCATTATATCATTTTATTGATCATAAGTTAATGATTTAATTATTATTAATTATTATTAATTATGAATTATTATTGCTAAATATTTGTCATTTTATTAGGGTTTTTTTGTCTTCAATTATTACTATTTTCATATAATAATTGTTTCATTATAATTTCCATTTTCCATATTGTTATAATCTTATGACTGTGGATTCAAGCTAAACTTATTTTCATGAGTAAGAGATAAGAGCATGTCTCCATTTCAATGTCTGTATTGTCTCTGGACCATGTTGTGAAGCAGTAATTTTCCATTGCTGTTGCTTGTGGTGTAATAACACTTGTTGCATTTATCCTGGTCAGACGAAGTCTGAGCATTGAATCATACGCAACTAAGATTATTAAATAAACTCTGCTGTTTCTTTATCATCATTACTTCATCTCCTGTTTCTGCTCTTCTCTGGTTTTCTCAGTCAACTTCTATATTGATAGGAAACAGTTAATTCAGTTGAGTACTGGTTAAAAGATTTGGGTATTGGAAACTTTGCTAACTTGTTGTCCATATACCTGGAGAAACATTTTCTGACAAGATGTGGCATCCGGGGCTGGATTGTATTTATCTGGCGTGGAGATGGTGGTCGAACAGTTATATATTTAAAAAAAAAAAAAGAGAAAATAGTTTTTTTTTAATCCGTTTTAGTGATGACGAGGCTTCATAAACGTCACTAGATGCCGTCTGACAATGAAGGAAAAATACCTTGCAGCAGTCGTTTTCCATCCCATTGGATTACATTTTTTAAATAATTAGTCCAGGAGGTGGCGCTGATCGACAGCAGTTTTAGTTCAAAGATGTTTAAAGCAAGTAAAATAGATTAAACTATCGTTTTAAAGCTGTCCAAATGTGACACTTTATACGCAACAGCTGCCGATCGGAAGTTTGAAGCATCCTCCTCGCGCATACACACAAAGCATAATGGATAATAACAAAGGAAAAATACCTCGCAGCAGTCGTTTTCCATCCCATTGGATCACATTTTTTAAATAATTAGTCCAGTAGGTGGCGCTGATCGACAGCCAAATTAGTTCAAAGATGTTAAAAGCAAGTAAAATAGAATAAACTATCGCTTCAAAGCTGTCCAAATCTGACACTTTATACGTAACAGCTGCCGATCGGAAGTTTGAAGCATCCTCCTCGCGCATACACACAAAGCATATTGGATCATTTCTGCGGTCTACGAAAAAGGTCTAAATAAATATGTAATTCGTTCTGTAATGCAGTGTATATCAAAAAACAATTGTATTACATCTACAGTGCTTTTTGTGACTCGCTTTTTGTTTATTGGCTTCAGATGCGATATGATTATTCAGATTCTCATACTATATGTTCCTTCTGATGCCATAAAGATTATCAGTGAATGTTAGTTTCACAAACAAAGCTTACGTGACATCAGCAGTCATGGAATATAGCTCATGAGTCATATACATACTGCTTTTGTGCTTTATTTGTCACTTTTAGAGCTTGACAAACTCACAATTTGCATTTGTGTTGTGGATACAAGCATCTCATACATTTTGCCTCACATCTCACTTCTTGTTTTGTGAAAGAATGAATACAGGTTTATGCAAATTATGTGTATATGGTGACTTTTACTTTATTTATTCATTCATTTTCCTTCAGCTTAGTCCTATTTTTCATCAGGGGTCACCACAGTGGCATTAACTTATTCAGCATATGTTTTACACAGCAGATACCCTTTCAGCTGCAACCCAGTACTGGGAAACACATATACATTCACACACATAGTCATACACTACGGACAATTTAGTTTATTAAATTCACCTATAGCACATGTTTTTGGACTGTGAGGGAAACCGGAGCACCTGAAGTTAACCCACACCGACACGGGGAGAACATGCAAACTCCATAGAGAAATGCCAACTGACTCAGCTGGGACCTTCTTTCTGTAATGCGATAGTGCTAACCACTGAGCCACCGTGCCACAGATTTTATTTCATTTATTTTTATATTTATGGCTTATCTATCCCTTTACACAGTTAATACATGTTCATATTTCTCTCTGCTTTATTCTGATCATCTCTGGTGGTCTGTGCATTTTTTGTTTTCTTTCTTTTTCTTTTTCCTGTTTGTGTTGTCAGTCCGGTGTTGTGCCATCCACATGAGTTACACTCTCTGAAATAAACCATTCTGCACACTTGCTGTGTCTAGAAGTGGGAGAGAGACAGATGAGTCTGCAGGCACATTGCTCTTGTCAGTTTTTCTCTGCTGTGTAGTGTGTTAATGTGCAGTGGATCAGTCATAAGCATAATACTGGCCGCACTGAGGCCTAAATAGCATCATCTATCAGCCCGAGCCGGAGAAAAACAGAGATAGCGTGAGTGCATGTCACTGCATGCTTTACACATTGTTCTATATAAACATGTATACATGCTCATTATGGCTTTCTGATTATATTTCCTTCTCCAGTACTTTTTAGAGCACAGAATGTTTAATTTGCAAAAAATGCTTTGTGGCAGCTAAAATATGTAACCCGGGACCACAATAAGGTGGCAAAAATACATTGTATGGATTTAAATTAGCGATTTATTTTTCTTTTATGCCTAAAATCATTAGAATATCAAGTAAAGTGTTATATTAATATATTTTGTACATTTCCTACTGTATATTCAGTGCTTCCCACTGGTTTGAAATAAACTTGCAACGGTTACCGGATTGAAATACACCATTTACCCACATCACATAAATAGTTAACTATATGAAACAAACAGTGTGGCACAGTAGGTAGCGCTGTCGCCTCATAGCAAGATGGTTGCCTGTTCGAGCCTCGGCTGGGTCAGTGGGCATTTCTGTGTGGAGTTTGCATGTTCAACCTTGCGTTCGCGTGGATTTCCTTTGTGTGCTCCGGTTTCCCCCACAGTCCAAAGACATGCGGTACAGGTGATTTGGGTAGGCTAAATTGTCCGTAGTGTACGAGTGTGAATGAGTGTGTATGGATGTTTCCTAGAGATGGGTTGCAACTGGAAGGTCATCCGCTGCGTAAAACATGTGCTGGATAAGCTGGCGGTTTATTCCGCTGTGGCGACCCAGGATTAATAAAGGGACTAAGCCGAAAAAAAATGAATGAATGAATGCGACAAACAAAACAATTTCATTTTTAAACAATAATTGTATTTAATATGACACAGTTATACACTGTTTGTTTTCAATGAGTTAAAGAAAAAACTGTTGAAATTAAAAGAAATCCACTATTTCTCTTGCTTCTATGCTATTCAGGAGCAATGTGCACCCATTGACAGGTAAAATCTGCTTCTCTCTTTCTCTTTCAAGTTCAAAGCAAACTTAAATGCCAAAGCATTTTAGATATGTATATAAAAATAGCCTATGTAACATATTAACATCATCAAATTAATAGAATAATCAGCAAATAAGAAATTACTGACAGAAAACAGACAACATCTCAAAAATTACAAGATTAAAACATGTATTATTTAAATAAGGCAAATGCATTAATTTACCATTACTGATAGTCTACATATATTTTGCAGCCAGTTTATACCAGTCATTTCATCCTCTTCAAGTATATAGACCTTTTTGAGGGATGTAAACAAAAACAATGGTCCCAATGTATTTTCTGTTTTACATTTTTAATTTCTATAGCTTCTGAAAATCCAAAAAGAGCCACATATTGATAAATAATGTTATGATAGCTGTTTTAACATTAAGTTATGATTGAATTGCCTCTTGTTACAGTTATGAAACAATTTAATAACAAGCTGAAAATGTTCATAGGCCGATGACATGGCCACATTGAAATGGTCTATAGTCATTTAGTTAAAAAAAAAGTAATGTTTCTCTTCGACTTTGCATGTGTGGTCAGCTGCGAAGCCAAGCGAAGTAGGCTTAAGCAAAAAAGGTAAGGCAAAAACACATGCAAGCTTTAGAAAGTGAAAGGACCCCAGCCGGACAAAATTTTCAAGTCCCCAAAAGGCGTGGGTCTGCAGAGCACGTGATACTGTCTGTGAGAGTGTTGACAGGTCTTGCGCAAATGGGTAAATGAGAGAAGATTTTCCACTACTTAATCGATCGCGGATGTTTGGTTATAATGGTTGGATACAAAAAAAGTGTAAAAGGATGTTAATAATAGTAAAAAAAAAAAAAAAGTGTCACTAAATATATTTGGGTGGCTGTTAATATACCTGGGCAGCCCTCCCAAGTAAAGTCTATACTTATTTATTTATTTATTTTTTAGTTATTTTTCTTTACTTATTTATTTTTTTTTTAGTAATGTGCATTGCTAAGTATTGAATTTGGACAATTTGGAATCCGGGTAATTTATGTATTCAGCTTTTATGTAATGTATAATTCACAATTTAAAAAAAAAGATAAATAAAATATCCACTGATGTCTGGTTTTGTGGTCCAGGGTCACTTGTCCTGCAATAAGACTCTTATAAAGATGCACGGACAAAGTGAGAAGTATACAGTATGTGCATTTTCAATTGTACAAATTAGATAAATTATAGTAAATAAAATTAATTTTATCATGCAATATGGATATAGAAACTATTTAAATGTAGTTTCTTTCTTACCTAAATTGTTTAGAATAATAAATTCACATATAAATTATATTCATTTATTTATGTATGTATTTGTTTGTTTATTCATTCATTTATTTTTGTATTTGCTTATTCATTCATTCATTCATTCATTTTTTAAGTTTATTTATTTATTTATTTATTTGTTTGTTTGTTTATTTGTTTATTCATGCATTTATTTATTTATTAGTGAATTAATTAATTAATTAAATCTTTTGCTTGTTTAATTGTTTATTCGTTCATTCATTTATTTATTATTTCATTCATTAATGAATTCATGCATTTGTTTGCTTATTTAGTTGTTCATTTATTTATTTATTTATTTATTTATTTGTTTATTCATTCATTTGCTTTTTCATTCATTTGTTTATTTGTTGTTTATTTGTTTATTCATTCATTAATTTATTTATTCATTAATTAGTTCATTCATTCGTTTGTTTATCTGTTTATTTATTTTATTTGTTTATTTATTAGTTTATTCATTAATTAGTTTATTTGTTTATTCATTCATTCATTAGCTTATTCATTCATTCATTCATTCATGCATTAGTTTTTTCATTCGTTCATTTGTTTGTTTATTTATTTATTTATTTATTTATTTACCTATTAGTTTATTCCTTCATTTACTCATTCATTAATTAATTCATAAATTAGTTTATTCATTCATTTATTAATTAATTAATCAATTTAATAATTAATTTATTAGTTTATTCATTCATTCATTTTATTTGTTTATTTGTTTATTAATTTCTTTGCTTATTCATTCATTAATTTTTTGTTAGTTCATTCATTCATTCATTCATTTATTCATTCATATATTTAATTGATTGACAACATTTTATTGTAACAAAAATGATTTATAATAATAATAAGAATTAATTTTTTTGCACAAGGCAGTTAGCTTTCAGGTTTTAAAACTGTATAATAGAGCAACAGTTTGTCATTTAGACTGGCATTTTTATGTATTTCCGTCTCCTTTTAACATATTCCACTGTTTATGCTGCTCAGATGAACATCACTGACCCCAGATCAGCCATTTATTACATGCGATTTCCTTTCCTGACCGCACTCAAAAGATTCCTTCATCTCTAAAAACAGGAAAAAGGAGAAAGGGGAAGTCTTTATTATTAATGAGTGTAACGTAAAGTGCTTAATTTGCACCGTCTTTAACAAAATTATAACTCACACATTGAAAGCAGCAGAATTTGCATAAATCTCATTATAAACAGAGAGTGCAGTTCATAAATCCTCCCAATAATTAGAGGTGTTTTCACCTCTCTTTCGCATGCTATTGTGCATTTATATACGTACATATTTTTGCAAATGATTGACCTTTGTGGTTCTGGAAGTGGCTGGATATGAAAAGTACTTGTATTGTTTGACCTGTCGGTCATTTATTTTATACATACATTGGGGGTTTTATCCAAAGTGGCTTTTAAAGTACACATTTTATCAGTTTGAACTGAACCCATTGTTTTGGTGTTGCTAGCACTGTGTTCTACCTTACGTGTGTGTGTGTGTGTGTGTGTGTGTGCGCTAATGTATTTGTGTAAAATATTCTGGGTCTTTGTGTGTTTGTGGCTGTGGAAGGGATTGGGTCTGATCTGTTTGTTGGTCTTTCTCATTAATGTAGGATTTGCAGCATTAGGCGTCTGGCGCCGTCAGCAGAACTAAAGCTGGAATGAGTCAGGGAGCCCCTCGCCAGGTGTCTTCATAAACACACACCTGTTACCAGACACACACACACACACACACACACACACACACACACACACACACACTACAGTTTGAAAAAAAGAGCTTAGTGGATGGCATTGTTGTTTTTGGATATATTGTAGCAGGATTTGGGATATGGAGACTGTTCAAAAAAAGGAATGAGAGAATAAAGAGGTGATAAACTCATTTTAAAGGGTTAGTTTGCGTAGATTTTGATTAATGAGAGATTAGCATAGAATGAAATAATAAAATAACAACTTCCCAAGTTCAGGACTTGCATAGAAGTGAAATATCTGGAGGAAGTCGAAACATTTTAAAGCAACCATTAACTCAAAATAAACATTCTTTAGTTATTAACTCACCCTTATATTTATTATATATAAACGGTTTGTTCTTTAGACATTACAAAAAATGCTTAAGGGGGCTAATAATATTGACCTTAAAATGTTTTTTAAAAAAAAGAAAAATTCTTTTATTTTAGTCGAAATAAAACAAAAAGGACTTTCTCCAAAAAAAAAAAAAAAAATTATAGAAAATACTATGAAAAATTCCTTGCTCTGTTAAACATCATTTGGGAAATATTCCAAAAAGAAAAAAATTACACTTGAGGGCTAATAATTTTGACCTCAACTGTATAAAAAAATCTTCATTGGCTGTAATTGGGGTGGTACCTTTTCAAAAGGTACACATTTGTACGTGAAGGGTCCATATTGGTACTTCCAAAATATATGTATTAGTACCTACACATTTTAAAAGGAACACTTTTGTACTTTTTAGGTACGAATATGTACTCTTGAGGTATTAATATGAACCTTTTAGGTACAAATTTGTACCTTTTGAAAAGGTACCACCCCAGTGACAACTTGCGTACCTTTATTTCTGAGAGTGTACAGTGCGAGTTATTTTGCCTGTTTAAATTTAAATTTGTCTTTGCATTTAATGGCTGAAGTAAAATATTTGGACTTTGGTGCAGATTTTTACCTTGGTTTGCTAAAGTTGGTACTGTCAGTTGTCTTGAGTTGTCAAATTTCACAGAAAGTAACAATATATGATAGTTACAAACACTTTAAGTATTAGACTTATATATTTTAAGCAGATTTTAGAATGAATGTATATATTTTTGTTATTTTGCCATGTTTCTATAAAAAAAGTTTGAAGAAACTTGAACTTGACTTGTTTTTGACAGAATAACCTAGGCACAACCTGTAAAGTATAAAGAGATCCAACAACTTCCAACAACAATGCAGCTTATGATTGTGTCTGAACTCCAAAAAATGCTGGCTTGTTTCAATCCATATTTGGGTGGATTATTATAGATGAACCTAACCATTGGGTTGAATTTCAAAATAGTATTTGTCTATATTTTACCTGCATTTGCTTTAATACAACCATTTCTAGCTGCATGGTGGCTCAGTGGTTAGCATTGTCACCTCACAGCAAGAACATCGCTGGTTCGAGTCCGGCTGGGCCAGTTTGCATTTCTGTGTAGAGTTTGCATGTTTCCCCTACAATCCAAAGGCATGCGGTATAGGTGAATTGAATAAACAAAATTGGCCGTAGTGTGTGTGTGTGTGTGTGTGTGTGTGTCTGTGTGTGTGTGTGTGTGTGTGAGAGAGAGAGAGAGAGAGAGAGAGAGAGTGTATGGGTGTTTCACGCTACTGGGTTGCAGCTGGAAGGGCATCCACTGCGTGAAACATATGCTAGAATAGTTGGCGATTCATTCCACTGTGACGACCTCTGAAATATAGAGACTAAGCCAAATTCATTCATTTTTTCTTGTTCATGTTAAACTGGGATATGAGAAAGTATTTTACCATCAGAAAAATGACAGCGCTGATGTCTTACACTGACTCATCCTCTGTGGTCTCATATGCTGTTGAATATATTTACAGCCAAGCTTGCCTGTTTATTTGACTTTATATGCTTAAACGTATCTCATATTTACCAGCATCTTTTAATGAGGTCAATTCCACTTGCAATGTTATATCAACTTGTATAACTGTATTACTTACAGTTCAAGCAACACAAGGAGTAAAATCTTAAGCAATTTTCCTTCAAGTGCTGATGATAAGCGCCATCTACTGGCAGAGAATGAATGAGCAATTTTGGTTTATCAACTGTTTTCTGCAAATGTACTTTACATTTACTCTATGTAGCATAATTTCACAAAGTCATATATAGTACCTCCTATTTTGAGATTTATACAATCTAATTTAAATAAACAGTTTCTCAAGCCAGCTAATATATGCTGCCTCTATTGCCACTGTAACTAATAGTCGAGGTGACAACCGAGTGAGGATCCATGTGCAGATTTATGTAGACTGACAATGGTCAGTCACAGGCGCAAACAGGTATACAGGGCAATCCAGAATCGTAGTTGTGGTCACCGGCAAAGAGGATAATGTCAGGTAATGTTACAGGTAAAGCAAAGTCTGTGTGTGTGTGTGCTTATTATATGGTCCGTCTCATTAGTCCATCATGAGCTTCCAGCTGTGTGAGTGCACTCAAGAAGAACTGGAACTGGTGTGTGCGGTGCATGATGGGAGTTGTAGTTCTTATCAGTGGCATATGTGTAGTTCTCCAGCGATCTGGTGATTGTGACAACCGCACATGTTATTGACAATGTTACTACAGCTTGTGAAAAAGCAAATACACTCCTACTTCATGCTGTCATATTTTATTTCATTGTTTTTTTGTTTCGAGCTCAATAATAAAGAAACAAATTCAGTATGAAAATCTGTAAAGGAGAAAACATTTGCTTGCTATGACAAAGTGAACAATTTAGGACTCTGGATGCAACGTACTAATGGGAATTAATTGATAGGGATTTAAGTGCAGCTTTATTCATTCATCTTCCTTCAGCTTAGTCACTTTATTCATCAGGGGTTGCCACAGCTGAATGAGCCGCCAACTATTCCATCATATTTTTTACGCAGCGGATGCCCTTCCAACTGCAACCCAGTACTGGGAAACACCCATACACGCTCATTTACACTCATACTCTACGGCCAGTTTAGTTTACAGACACGGGCAGAATACATACAAACTCCACACAGAAATGCTAACTGACCCTGCCGGGGCTCGAACCAGCGACCTTTTTGCTGTAAGGTGACAGTGTTAACAACTGAGCCATCGTGTCGCCCTAAGTATTGTAGCTTCATTGTAATTATTCTTCCAGAGGGTCTATTAATGCAAAACTCAGCTTTTCATTGGTTGTCTGTGTGTGTCTTCAGGTACCTCTATTACCCAGCTGCAGGCGGTGGATCCGGATGGCGAGCCGCTGATTTTCGGTGTGGTCGGGGAAGAGGCCATGCGCTACTTTGCTGTGCAGGGAACCACTGGTGTGGTGTGGCTGAGGCAGCCGCTCGACAGAGAGGTGAAAAGCAAAAATGAAGAGCAGATGCTGAAAGAACTGAATGACTAGAGCTGATCTAGTCTTTTAATGCTGCTTTTTTTCTTCTGTTTTGTGTCTTCAGGCCAAGTCAGAGATGCAGGTGGAGTTCACTGTGAGCGATAGTCAAGGGGTGAGTTAGAGATCATCTATCATCTACAATTGAAGTCAAAATTATTAGCCCACCTTTTTTCTTATTCAAATATTTCACAAATGATGTTTAACAAAGCAAGGAATTTTTCCACAGTATTTCCTGTAATATTTTTTCTCCTGGGGAAAGTCTTATTTGTTTTATTTTATAAAAAAAACATTTTAAGGTGAATATTATTAGCCTCCTTATGCAATATTTTTTTGATTGTCGACAAACCATCATTATACAATGTCAAGTCGAGCTTTATTGTCATTCCACTACATGTGTGGACATACAAAGGAACAAAATGTTGTGTCTCGCAGGACAACGATGCTACATAAATTGATCATCGATACAAACACAACACTGAACATAAGAGCTATTATAAAAAGAAAAACTATGCATAGCTAACATATTACTATAAGATATTTACTGTAACTATACACATAAGACAGGTTATACAAGTACTTTTACATGAGACTGAACAATGTTGTGCAGGATATTGTGCGAGAGATGTATTAAAGGTGAATATTGTGCAAAAGAGGTAACGTTTAATATAGGGGGGCAAAGATAAAAGAAATCAGTAATTAGAAATGAGTTATTAAAACTGTTATGTTTAGAAATGTTCAAAAGCAATCATCATTTCATTAAGCAGATATTGCAACATACAGGGGTGGGGGGGGGGTAATTCAGGAGGGCTAATAATTTTGACTGTATATCCGTCTTTAAAATCTGTGCAGCCTTAGTTTTTTTTTCCTTTGCTCTACTGTTCAAAAGTTTGAGTAGATATTTTACAAACTTTACATATTTACTTAATTTGATTGAGTTGTTCAGAAGTGGCAGTGAAGATATTTTAAATGTTATAAAATATTTTAAGAATTTTAAGGGCGACACAGTGGCACAGTAGGTAGCGCTGTCGCCTCACAGCAAGAAGGTCGCTGGTTCAAGCCTCGACTGGGTCAGTTGGCGTTTCTGTGTGGAGTTTGCATGTTCTCCCTATGTTCGCGTAGGTTTCCTCCGGGTGCTCCGGTTTCCCCTCACAGTCCAAAGACATGCAGTACAAGTGAATTGAGTAGGCTAAATTGTCCGTAGTGTATGAGTGTGAATGATTGTGTATGGATGTTTCCCAGAGATGGCGACCGATGTGTCCGCTGTGGCGACCCCGGATTAAAAAAGGGACTAAGCCGAAAAGAAAATGAATGAATTAATAAGAGTTTTAAGTAAATGTTGCTCTTTTGAATCTGTTTAAGAAAGAATCTTGAAAATAATCATGGTTTCTAGAGAAATATTAAGCAAGCTGTTTTAGCATTGATAACAGGGAGAAATCTTTCAAGAGTAAGTAGCAAATCTCTGAAAGCATTACATGAATTTAAATTGTAATAAAATGTTATCTTAATCATTTATGTTAATTTATTTTAATCAAACGAATCCAGTCTTGGAAAAAAATATCGGACTTAAACTAATTCAATTGAACCATATTACACACCTCAAATATGTATTTTTTATAGTTATGATAGTTAGTTAGTTAGTTAGTTATGTAGATTACTCAAACTCTGTGAGATCCTACATTGAAATAACATAAAGTAACATTTTATTTGATCTAATTTAAATTTTAGGTTGTCAAGGATACAGTGAACATTCAGATCGGGGACGTAAATGACAATGCTCCATCATTTTACAACCAACCCTATGCCATTCATATACCAGAGGTAATGTTCAACACTTTTCAAAATTGTGCTTTCCATTTCGCTTCTACATTTTGATTTATTTGTCATCCTGTTTGACATCCAAGTCAGAATATGCTGGGTGAATTATTTAACTTAATTTAATTTAATTTAATTTAATTTAATTTTATTTTATTTTATTTTATTTTATTTTATTTTATTTTATTTTATTTTATTTTATTTTATTTTATTTTATTTTATTTTTATTTGTTTTTTTATTTGTTCTTTTATTTGTTCTTTTATTTATATTTTTGTTTATTTAGTTTAGTTTAGTTTTATTTGTTATTTATTTGTTATTTTTCTATTTATATATGTTTAGTTTAATTTATTTTATTTTTTATTTATTCTAATCATTTAATTTTATTTTGTTTTGTTATTTTTTCTGGTTTATTTTATTTTATTTGTTATTTTTTATATTTAATTATTTTTCTTTTTTTTGTTTTTTGTTATTTCTTCTAATTATTTAATTTTTAAGTTGTTTTATTTGTTATTTTTTTCTATTTTATTTATTTTATTTTTTTATTTATTTGTTGTTTCTTCTAATTTAACTTTGTTTTTTGTTTTATTTGTTATTTTTTCAGTTTTATTTTATTTGTTATTTCTTCTTATTATTTTATTTTGTTTTGTTTTATTTATTTTTTCTATTTGATTATCTTACATTTTTTTATTTGTTATTTCTTCTAATTTATTTAATTTTATTTTTAATTTCTTCTAATTATTTTATTTTGTTTTTTGTTTTATTTGTTATTTTTTCAGTTTTTTTGTTATTTCTTCTAATTATTTTATTTTGTTTAGTTTTTATTTGTTATTTTTTTCTATTTAATAATGCCTAATAAATTTAATTAATTTTTTCTTACGTTTTATTTTGTTTTGTTTTATTTGTTATTTTTGTAAATTTTTATTTTATTTATTTATTTTTTTTTTAATTTTGTTTTGTTTGATGTGATTTGATAAATTATTTTTTTTAAATATAGACTGTTTACATTTTCTTGGACCACATTTCATCCATGAACTGAGCATAAAGACACCAATAGCGTTGCTCAAGACAGCAAAAGTGGCTTTGATTTTATAATGTCTCATGATCAGACTTATTTAAAGATTCTCATTTGAATTCCAGAATGTGTCATGCGCTTGGTATGCAGTGAATGTTTTTATAAAATTCTCTTTATTTCGATTTTTCATTATATATTTGTCTTTTTCCCCTCACTGAGATCAACCCCCCCCCCCCCCTTTCTCTCCTGATCTGTCTATCAGCACTCATCCTATACTTCAACTTATCCCTCTCTCCTCTTCCCATCATCCTTCTGGCCCATCCTGTTCTAATCCCTGACATGAGGTAATTTAGTAAAGTAGACACACACACACACACACACACACACACACACACACACACACACAGACACATACACATACATACACAAACACACACGCGTGCACGCACACACACACACACACACACCTCAGCTGATGTTTATATTGTGTGTCTATGTACATCCCACACTCACTCCTCCCCACAGCAAATCTTCAAAGCCACAGATATTTTCTCCTCTTTTCAATGTGTCATTTTGAGTAAAGAAAAGTAGGGTGAGTGAGCGAGTGTGAGTGAGAGAGCTGTATTTAGCTGATGTTGTTTACCGCGGCTTGATGATTAAGCTGTCTGCAGTTAGAAGGACACAGGAGGACCCACATGTTTGGCCACTTACCCATAATTCTCAGCCTTCATCAGACCTGCAGAAAACCTAAAGGGATTTTAGTTGTTCTGTGAGGACTGACTTTTAGGAGCACTGAGTCATAAGATTGCTTGTAAAATGTCTTTCAAATCGTGTTCAGGTCACATTTTATTCAAAGTCAAAAGAATTAAGTAATTTGTCACTATATGAATATGACATTTTATTTTGGTGGGTGTTTGCGTGACAAAAGCAGGAAACGATTTTGTTGTCAATTTTTACATGACAACAGCATTTTGGGGGGGCTGAAAATGCTAATTTTTCAAAACGACTTCAAGCTGCAAGTTTGGCATGGATAATACAGTGGTCCCTCGCTATAACGTGGTTTAACTTTCAGTCTCACAGTTTGGTGGATTTTTGTTGTGCAATTTGACATGTTTTTTTTATACTTTTTTTTTAATACTGCATCCTGATTGGCTGTAGGCCATTGTCAATCTCCTCCGTGTCTCCTGTACAGTACAGTTCAGCTTGCCAAATGAACATAAATCTTTGATCGCTAGTAGTATGATTTTTAACAAGGATGCAAAAAGGGTTGTAACTGTCCGCAGCAAGACCATCTTAAAAGGGGCCGCAGACCATGTAGCGCCATGCATTTTTGAATTGTAAACATAGATTTATATCAAGTCATATGTTCATATTTCTGTCACACCACAGAGCACTATACTTCCAGTGCTGGGTTGCGGCTGGAAGGGCATCCACTGCGTAAAACGTATGCTGGATAAGTTGGCAGTACATTCCACTGTGGCGACCCCAGATTAATAAAGGGACTAAGCCGAAAAGAAAATTAATGAATGAAAGAATCTTTAATTGAAATCTGAAAATGCACTTTCTGTTTGTTTTCAGTTCAATTCTCAGATTAAGTCTGTCTGAGCTATTGGGGGTGGCTAACATACCTTACCACGCCCTTTCTTCTGTCAGTTTTGACAACAAACAGAAATGGTGAGAAGGAGGCGTCTGTTAGGTTGTAAGAACTTTTCTAAAACCCATTTCCTGATCATTCTGAATGAAATGCCTGTTTTACTACATCAATTCAGCTTGCAGTAGAAAAATCAAGCCACGCCCACTGTTTTCTCATTTATTATTACGTTTCTCTTGAAACTGCGTCACAAAACGAAAAAAACAAACAAACTAACAAAAAAAAAAAAAAACGATCGCACCTTCCAGTTCATGCAGACTTTAAGAAAGGACCATAAAATGACTGAATGACAATACAGAACAACTGTGTGTCGAAATACAAAAATAAACAGCATAAAACATTTACTGTGATTAGGGCTGGGTGATTTCATGTGCATTTTGTCAGTAAAACCGGTTCTGTAATCAGTAGTAAATATCTATCAAATGCTTTCTGATGTAGCAGCATTTACTGCACAGAGTCATAGTACACTAACAAGCTACACAAAATGACATTCATAATCCCAGATGATTAATCAATGCAATGATAAAATCTAAGATAATCATTACCCATAATCAAAGTTGTTTGCTTTTCGACACATTCTCTTTTCCTCTCCATATGCACCAGACACCTTCTTATAAGGACTTTATGGAAAACATTGTGCAATTCTGAGTGTGCTTCACATAATTGAGTGGGCTAGACAAACCACCTGTAGTACACACTTTCTCTTTGTATGACTGGAGACTGGAGAATAACAACAACTTAGAGTGGTCATTGCATTTATATACTACATCTCTGATGATTTGAAGTGTTTTTTATCCTCACTTTTAAGTCACTTTGGATAAAAGCATCTGCTAAATGAGTAAATGTAAATGTTTGCTAAGCTTCTCAGTGAACTGCGGCTCAGTGTTTTAAAAGCTGCTACATATGATAGCATGGGACAATATCATATTAGATATTTTTACTGATTCCAAAGGCATGTTGAATCAATGAAAACAGTTTGATCTTTTGTTTATTCACCATGCACTATAATGATTTCCTGGGTTTCTTCTTCAAGGCTTATTTGGAGTTTTACATGTGAGAGCGCCCCTTCTGGCATCTAGAGGAGATTTATTATCGATCACAGTGCTGTGCTTCCCTGACAAGATGTGCATGAAGCTTGCGGCTTTTGCTAAATCACCATTTCAAATTTTGTTTATCACCCAGGCCTAATCATGATCTAAAAAATTTTACTATTATTATTATTTGAAGAAGTCGTACTAGTATTTTATATGGATTTGAATACATTTGTTTGTAACAGATGAGTAGTGGAGATGGTATTGCAATAATATAAAAAATTTTAATAAAATTATGGTGCAAAAAGGGCTTCATTTTTGAGCAAAATGTGGTTCTGGGGAATAATAAAGAAAAGTATTTAAGTTTGTATTCTCATAAAGCCCCTTGCATTTTCTTAAATAAAATGGAAAGGACCATAAAATAAATGTTATACACTGAATAAATAGGCCTCTGCATCAGGCTTCAAATCAACAAAAAGTGTCAGTGTTAGACTTTTGTTTAAGTGACATCATTAAACATCATTGGTTCTCATGTCACATTGATACCCAGCATCACATTTTAATTAGAGAGTGACAGCTGGAAGAAAGATTGTTAATTATATTTTGACAATTAATTCTCAGCTGAACTGTTTTCCTGTATATCCGTTTAGAAAAAGCCAGAATAAATGCCCCAGCTCCACCTCAGCCACCTCTTTGTGTTTTTAAGTCTTTTCATTTCTGCATTTTGATGGCCTCATTACCTCCACTGACCTCCGGGGTCTGAGAAAACACACTGCAGCATCACTCCATCAATCTGTCACTCAAATTATATTCCACCAATCAGGGGTTACTCCGACATCAGCACTCAGACAAGAAAATGAGTGGAAGGAATATAGTGTTAAGATAATAGGAAGTGCTGTACATGCTGAATCAAACAGATGCTGAAATTTATATCGCATCAGATACTATAAAATTATATTATGTACAGTATGTGCTGATAGGCAGTGTGCTGAAATGTAGAAACTTTTCCTGATGCCCCAACCAATGTTATAACAGTTTTATTTTGTTTGACTTTTTGTTTTTAAATTCAGTTAGTTTTAATTAGTTTTTAGAGGTAGATTCACTAGTTTTTTTGTTTCTATATTTCAAAATTGCTTAGCTTTAGTTTAGTTTTTATTAGTTTCAGTATTAGTTTTAGTTTTTTGTTGTTGTTTCGTACATAAGGATGTTTGTTAGGTGCAAGATTCAAAATCATCAAAATAAATATTGAATAATAAAAACTTAACCATACATTATTTAAAACATGTATTATAAGGACACATGAACACTACCATCTACTGCTACCTTCTACCCATTTTCAAATACAAATACAGCAGCCCATATGATAGCAGCCCTAAGTAAAATACTGTATGTGTGCAAGGCTGCTTCTGAGGTTGGATACACAGTAGTGATGGAAAGTTTGGAACCAGATCTTTTGTGACAATCCTCCCATGTTAGTACTCAATATACCAAAAGTATGTAGTCAGCAATCATAATTTCAGTCAGGTAAAATATCACCATGACTTGAAAAGTTTCTTTGAAATATGTTTTGCAATGCAACTGAAGTACGATTCACTTATTTAAATTCTGTTCCGACTTTCTGCTATGAAATAAACTTACTTTTCGGTAGATTCTGTCATTTAAACCCTCGGTTTACCCGCGCTGCAGTTGTTCAAGTTTAGTTAACAGCAGGCCGTCATGTACTGTTTGTGTTCGGTTCACCTGCTAAATCAAACATGCACATTATTATCAGTTTATCGCTTCTCTAATCTGATCTCTGTGTACTGTTATAATAACTGAAAACTCTGGAAATTGGTTTATTTCAAATCAGAGGGAGGTATCAGGCTTGTTAAAAAGTAAGTAGTTTGTGGATAAGTGCTTACAGGAGATGCACATCATTTCAAAGGATTCAGTTCGATTTGGTGAATTAGTTCAACCAGTTCATTTAGAAGATCCAGTTAAAATAAATGATTCGTTCATGATCAGAAGGACTAATACGAAAAGAAAACCCATTATTGAGCACACATGTTTTGAATGAATACTTTTAAGTGTCTGCTCACGTCATATTTAATGCTGTCACAGTGCTGCTGCCATGTCCACTCCTACTTTTTGTCGTGGAAGCAACCGGACTAACTAAAGGAGAACACCTGGCTTGATCTGGCCAATGGCTGTAGAATTACAGACTAGTTTTAGTTTTTTCATTTGTTTTCGTTAACTATAATAACTTTGTTCCCAACTTATACCTTTCTTCAACTTTGCTTCCTGTCCTTATTTAATAAAGGGAAAAAAGTAACCCTTTTTTGTTTTGTTCTCTATACAACAAGCAAAAGCATATTGGTATTGGTTTATATATATTTGGTGTGGTAATAATTGGTTGTTTTTTTCTAAGCCAGCATACACAATATGACAATTTTACACTACCATTTATTTATAAGAAATCAGGACAATCGATGAAATTAGCTCAGAATGTTACATTTCTCATAGTACAGCACATAGCAGTTGTTATTTTTTCAATGATGAGTGAATAGGTTGCATATGTGTGTTTGAATGGCTCTGTAATTGGCAGTGTAATTTGTTGGGCAGTAACTGTGGGAGGTTTCTTATGAAAGGGGAGCAGGTGAACAGCATTGCATCTGACAGTTATAAAGCTGCTTAAATTTACTGATGTGTGTGTTTGTGTGTCACTGTTTACTGCATTGTTTTTTTGTGATGGCACCGTGCAGCTGCTGAATCTACATCGCTACAGCGTGAGAATTACAATTTAGTTGTGTTAGGGAGTCTCATTTGAATGTGATGAGGAAAAACACTTGTAAGTTATACATAATTGAATGGAGAATGCCTTATTTTAATTCAGCTAGCAATGAGGATGTAGAATTGTACATCAAAAGGTTACTAAGTTGGTAACAGTAAGTTTTTTGTTGTTGTTGTTGAAAAAAATAAATACTTTTGTCCAGCTAGGACACATTATAAGGGTTACTTTGAAAACTAAATTTAATCATGCTGAAAATTCAGCTTTGCCATCACATAAATAAATTACATTTTATTTTTTATGTGTCCTAATAAACTGTTTGAATTTAGTTTTTACTGTATTTTTTATCAGATACAGCCTTGATAAGCAAGAAAAAATCAACATAGTCTGATTCTGAAAACGTAGCCCTATATACATTTTTAGAGATTGTGAATTATGTATCCAGAAGTATGTATGGCTGCATTTCATCTTTAAAATGAACGATAAAGGGCAGTATGATACCATTCCTTTTGGTACTTACCAGCTGACCACGTACCTCCAAATGGATGGCTTTCCTGCTGTTACCAGTTTGTCCAGTTAGCTTCCATGCACGTTGGTGGACTTGAGAGGCAGAGAGGAGTTGACCTTGATGACGGGGTTTGAGTTCGGTAAAGATTGGTTCCAGAAAGTGGGTAGGACAGTAACAGAAGCCAAAAAATAAAATAAACAAGTACATAACAGGGTGAGAATGTGGTAAAAATCAGACAAGGGCTTTTCTTTTTCTGGATTTCTTTTGAAAACCATCGGCTGGGTTTAAGGAGGGAGGAGGGTGGGTCAATCTGTGCTTTTGTAAACACTATTGGTTAGGTTTAGGGAAGGAGCAGGGTTGGTCAGTCGATCAATTGGTCAATCAGTCTACAGCAGCCTCTGGTGGATTTACATGAGAACAGCAGGAGAGAATGGCACTTATGAGAGAAATTTGAGATCTGAAAAAGCGTACAGAGACCTCTGGTGGATTAGCGAAAACAAAAACTGCAAAAAAAAATTTAGCTCCTGAGATATATTTGGCGTTCCTATATAAATGTATATAGGGGTACATTTTCAGAATGAGCCTGGGTTGAAAAAAAAAGCCTATTGAAACTTGTAACCTATTTACATTTTTGCAACATGGACTAAAAGATTAATGTTAATATGTATTATTATGTTATTTTTAAGTTAGTCTTGATTTCTATTACAGTGAACTTTAAAAGAAGACTACCATGACACTAATGTTAGTAAAGCACTAAAACAAAAACTATATTGTACATTTGATCTATATATTTCCTATAATATTCCTTTAATAGAGAAAGTCTTATTTGTTTTATTTCGTCTAGAATAAAAACATTATAAAAATTATAATCATTTTAAGGTCAATATTAACAGCTTGTCTAACAAAACACTGTTAGACAATACCTTGCTTAATTAAAATAAGGTACATTTTAATTGTTAGAATTTGCAATATTTCACAGTATTTTTGTTTTTACTGTATTTTTGATCAGATACAGCCTTGATAGTAAGAAAAAAAACTACTGACCCTTGTAACCTAAATACAGTTTTGCAACATGGACTAAAATATTAATGCTAATGTGTACTATTATGTTTTTTTAAGTTAGCATTGATTTCTATCTCTATATCTCTACATTGGACTTTTTAAGAAGATTATCATAAGACTAATGTCACTAGAACACTAGACTAAAGCACTGTATTGTACATTCGGTGCTGTTTGGCATGATGTTAAGCTGTGTAGAGAGAAATATCATTTGCTAAATGTATTGATAACATTGAACATATTTGATTAGAAAGACATAATTACTTGAACTCAATTTATATAAATTAGGATTCTATTTCTTCTAAAAAACCCCCAACTATAATCACAAGCCTTGAACTGCAAGGGTGATTATATAGGCTAAACAGTGACCTGATCTTGTTGGAAGTTATTGTGCTGTAAGTGTTGTAGTTTAATATGAGAAGATGATGAATAACACTCATTAAAACGCTGCTGTGTGTTATAGACTGAACACATCAAGCTCTGCATGTGAGAGCGAGCAGGTGCCTGAGAGTTTATCTAAAGCAAAAGAGCCACATGTTTATGTGTGTCTCTTCATTGAAAATGCATTCACATTTATATAAATGCAGGACACACAAGCATGCTTCTATGAATGTGACAGGGTCATTGTTAGAATGGTCATCTTCTACAGTGTAAGATTTCTACTGGCATCAAAACAATAAAAGTGTAATACAGATTTGTTTTTTTTCTTCTTTACATATTAGAATGTGTCCTGTTCACCCTAAAATGTCATTCAGTGTAAAAATGTTATATGCAAAAATCTTGTCACCCATAGTCAGGCCACTGTAAAAAATGCAGGGTTTGTGTCCCAACACAAATCAGTTAAGTAAGCTTAACAAACTGAAGTGGATTAAACATAAAACAATTAAGTTGTCCCAAAATAATCTCAAGAATTGTGTTGTCAGCTCAATTTAAATAAGAAGTTTAAACAAGCAGCAAAATCATTTTTAAGTGTATGTACTATATATCTGTGATATATTTTATCATCAATTTATTGTACTGCAGTAACTAGATATGCACTGAATTTTTGGCTGGTGAAAACTATCAGCTGAAAATAGCATTTTAAACAAAATAGAAAAACTGAAAATATGAGGCAAAAAACAATTATATTCTGCACCAGATGAAGAAAGTGTTGCGCTATGAAACCCATTTAATTCAATTGCTTGCACCACATAAGGGTCATTTATTGCACCCTCAACTAGCTAGTGCATGCACCAATCGGATTCCATCAAGTAGGAGATGTTCCTGGATTAACATCTGTGTTGATCCTGGAACAACATTCCAATCAGCCAATCAGAATTAAGGGAAACGTTTACCGTTTATGTTAAGTTTAGGCTTACGGTTAGGTTTATGCACGTCTACATGATTGTTATCCAATTATTATTCCCCTCTGATTTTGTGAATAATTTACAGTTATGTTTAGGGCTAGGGAATATGAATGGATTACATTTTTTCAACAAAAATTATGTTTTAGAATTAACATAGATGTTAATCCAGGATCGCATCGTACTTGGCAAAATCATGACGTGCTATGCATCACAGTTCAATATAGCTTAATATATTCTGTTCTGTGGATATTCCACTCATGTCTCTTTGTATATATATTTATTTATGCATAAACTGCACTTGCTAACAGGAAAAGTAAAGTCAGACACATTTAGAATAAGAATCATTTGCAAGAAACGTTACAATCAATTGTGTTTTAAAATGTCTGTATTTTGCTGAGTGATGATGTGATACTGATTCACACATTGTGGCATTTAATTAATTTACATAAGTTATTTGAAACATTCAAACTGACCTTACATGATTTTACTATGGTTTCTATGTATATAATATCACTTTTTGTTCAATATGTAGAGCAAAACAGGACAAGTTTCTGGTCTCTATGCATTATCTATCAACAGACTCAACAGAAAACTTACCTGTTTGGAAACATCTTTTCCCTCTATATTTCTTTTTGCCATGTTATTGCATGTCACAACCAAATTATTCTACTTATTAGATACAAATGAATGATCATAAATTGCATTTAAAGATTTCGTGAAGTGCTTTGAAATGTGCACTTTTTATTTGATGTTTGACGCAATCTCATCTGGAACATGAAATGAGGGCAGGACATAGAGTAGCTCCTCCCGCTTTTAAAAAAAATCAGCCAATAGTGTTTTGTTTCATCACCACTTTGCCAGTTAGAGTAGTTGAGCTCAAGCGCATCAAATGTAAAGCATCTTGAAAGGAGCGGGGCATGTTAGATACTAGACAGCATTTAATTAGTTAGAAGATTTGATAAGAAACTGAAGTATATGTATATATTATATGAAGTATATATGTTTTTAATTGTTTTGAAGCGCACTAGCTTTTAGATATCCTAAAAACCATACAATACTGATACTAATACTAAAAAACTTTATTTTAATTTCATGGGACCTTTAATATAAAATATGATGCAGCCTTATATTTTGGCTAAAATGTACTGTTGTATAAAGGAGCATGTATTACTTGTGTATTATTTTGACCAGACTTTGTGTGAAGAGCGTATAATGCCTAGGATTGCTATCCGAATAGGCCTCTCACAAGAGTTTGCATCAATGAATGAGATAAATAGGGAATATTAGGGAATATTTTCCTTTTCACAAGATGTAATCAAAGGCATTTAGTAATGATAGAGGCCAGTTCTGAGTGTCACACAATGGCAAACGTAATAACTGTTTTGGGAGGCAGCGTATAGTATTAATAAATATTGTGAAGGGTGAGCTCAGCCCTGTCAGAAAAAAAAGATGATTTTCCAAACTGACTATTTTCAATCCTAAACCTGCCAAACATCTAGAAGACAAAGAGCGCTTGTGCCGGCTTTCAATTTACGTTCAAAGAAAAATGGAGCTGCGGGAAATGGAGATTTGTGGTGGACAGTGATGATATGGCCTCTTGATCTGTTTGAAAACAGCCTGCCAAATGTAAAGCAGCGGATGTTTAGGGAAGGGAATTGCTCTCCCCAGCCAGTCATTACAGAATTCACTGCTGGAGCGGTAAACTGGGGGCTTTATTCCTGTCGCTCTCAGTCAAATCTATTACAAACACACGCACACACACACACACACACACACACACACACACACACACACACACACAGACGCGCACACACACCTGCGTGCATGGTAAAGAGAGAGCGCTTTCCTAACTTTTCTCTGAGTAAATGGGAATAAATATGTGGAAGAGAAAAGACAAGAAGAAATCATGCCCATAACTGCACTTGTGCATAGACATTAGATAAAATTATGCAATCCTGGAGGAATTTTTGCCATTTTTTATAAAAAATATGAAACTTGTGAAATGTTTATGGTAGTGTTATATTTAAGATAACTTTTTAATTTTATTTCAATATTTTTTAAAAAGTAATATATTCCTGTAATGCAAAGCTGAGTTTTCAGCATCTATTATTCCAGTCTTTATTAAATCCAATAATTGATTTGCTGCTTAAATGTTTTGTTAATAGCCATTATTTGAAGTAAAAAGTGACTATCAATACTTTTCCTGTCACTTTTGACTATTTTAATGCAACCTTGCTGATTGTTATGATCACTAGCAATGTTACCCTTGTAGGCTGCTGGAGAACACTCCCAGTCAATTGCATTTAGAAACTTTTAGTATCAGTTTCAGCCCAGAATTTTCATTTCGGGGCATCCCTAACTGTAACAGTGTGATTTTAATTCCAGATCTTTTGCAGACACATTCATAATGCTATTATCTTATGCTTTCTTTTCATTGTCATATTTGTTTATTTTGTGACTGAGACGGAAAGCATTCAGCACATATTTGCATATGCATCTAAATGTCACTCTTTGCTGCAAAATTGTATTTATTTCTGTATACTTTTTTAAATTTCTTTTTTTAGGGAAGAAAAAAGAACAAAAAAAATGATAATAAAAATAAAATTACAATAAGAACTTACATGAACAGTAGTGGTGTGCGATACCACTGGTTTCCTATCCGATCTGATACCAAGTAACATGAAGGCGAGTATCGGTGATACCGATCCGATACTGCACCAAAAATGACTGTTTGGGAAATTAAAGTAACAAGTAGTGTACTTAAAAGTGTCACTTCATACTGAATACGAGACATATCACAGGTTATTCTTGTTTATTGTTTATTGATGAAGAATTATCATACAAAAAAAGAGCCAACTTGCATATTTATTGACAGCATCTGAGCATGTAAATCCTAAAATGAACATCTTAAAACATTCACACTTCTACGTTTAGTGACATGTTAATCCAGTTCTTCTAAAAGTGTTTTTAACATTTTCTCGTTGTTTTATCTTTGTCACAAAAAAACTAAAGCCCCCAAAACAGAGCCACATCGTCACATTTTCTCCCTCTGTAACTGGATAGTGCCTGCCTGCTGCACTTAACGACTCTGAAAGCGATGCCTGTCTCGCCCCAGCAGCACCTGTGCCTCTCCTTTCCCCCTCTTCTGGCTGCCTAATCATGACGTTGTTATATTCTGTCTTGTGATTTATATGTAGATGTTCCATTAGGTTTTTGGTATTACAACAGTACCTCACTATTTTGTTACACGTGTCACAAACCGTATCGTTTGAGGTTATGGAAGTGAAGCAGCTCCACACATACTTCACTTACGGTCACCCATATTCAATGACAGCATGACTGAACAACATGTGCCAGCGAACTGAGTGGCTAGCTAGTGTGCTCTGCAGTTGTACAGTATCGTATTACGCACATGACTTGGCAGGCGGAAAAACAAGTAGTTCCGACAAAGTTGGTATTATTCAGATAAACTAGGGTAATTGTGGTTACTTTCCACTGTATTTCTATTTCCAATAAAATACATATTAGCTCCAAATTAATGAAATATCGATGTTTTGATAAGATAATCAATTCTAAAACATACAAAGCTGATATCGGAGGTTTCTGGCTGAAGTTCACTTAACAGCCACCAGTGTCACTAATGAGAAGACTCCATATAACCAATGATGTCTAAAATGCAGCCAAACTTTTGTGTTTTTTAAGTTGTTTATGTGTTTTATGTAAAGTTTGTGTGTGCTTATGATGCTGTTTGTGTGTCCGTGTGTGTTTTGATGGCTATTTAGTGAGTTATCACAGATGCAAACTCATCTTGCTGCATTTTAGCACACATCATTTACACTTCAGTGGCTAATACTAACAACGCCTGCGTCCTGTCAATCAAACGCTCTCTCTTTCTCTTTATGTCCTGTATCTGCTTGAGCATGAAGAGCACCTTTGATTTGTGTTTGCAGTTTTCGGAGTCTAATCTCACCTGTCATACTAGAGAGAGAGATGGAAAGAGTCTCCCATGTCTGTACTGCTTGAATCAACCAAAGACTCATTTACATTATTCCATTAGCACACAGGAAATAAACAGAATTACGCCAATAATCACAGACTGGCTCATTTATATGGGAAGCAGTACAGTATGTCTTTGTCTGATCAGGTGTCTTTGTCTTGTGCAGGAAATATATATAATATTTAAACAGATGTTCTACTTTACAAATGTTTTTTGGGAATGGGAAAAAATATACACTAAGGATGTCAATGACTGCCATTTTTTGTGGCATTTTTCAAAATATCTTCAACTCAGGCTTATTGCAGATACGTACCCAGGTCTACATTTCTGGGAACAGCGAAATACGTACTTAAAGTTAAGCTCATAGTTTTTGTTTTTTCATATCCACCAGAGACCGCTCAGCTGAACAGGCCAGCTTGCTGTCCACTGACCCACCCGCACCCTTCCCTAAACCCAACCGATGTTTTTAAAAGCAATCTAGAAAAATAAACCCGTCACAGACGTGTGATTTCACCATGTTTTTAGCCTGTTGTTTGTTTGTTTATTTATTTAATTTAATTTATTAATTTATTTTTTGCTTTTGTTTTACCTGGTTTCTGGAAGCATTTTTCACCAGACTTGAACCCCATCATCCAATCCAGGCCTATTCTGAAAACGTGCCGTTATATACATTTCTGGAAAGCACCAATTACGTCCTAGGAGCTATGTTTTTTTGCAGTTTTTGTGAATTTTTCAGGCCGCTGTGTATGCTTTTTGAGATGTAAAATTTCACGCCTGCTCACTAACTATTAACTAACTGAATGACTGACTGACTGACTGACTGACCCACCCTCCTCTTTTCTTAAACCCAACCAATAATGTTTTCAAAAGCACCAATTCACCCGCCCACCCACTTCCCTAAACCCACTTTCCTCAAGTCAGCTGGTATGCGCAAAAAGGAATGGCCATATTATTCGTTTTAAAGACGAAATGCAGCCATACGTACTTCTGGCTACATAATTTGCGATCTCCAGAAATGTATATAGGGTTATGTTTTCAGAATAAGCTTATGTTGCCATTGCCACATTCAACTCTGCTCCATCTTCCAAGTCTGCCGACATACACGGCGAGCTACTGGGCACACTGGTAAAACCGGAAAAGCAGTTAAGCAGACTTACGGAGGTAAGCAGTCGGTGGTAGCGCGAAAAGGACAGAAGCCGTTGGCTGCGCCATACTGCCCTGTAGAGTTTATTTTAAAGACAAAATGCAGCCAGATGTACCTCTGAAATATATGAAGATATAAAATAAAGAAATATAAAGGACACATTTTGTATTGTTAAGAGAAATACCAGAAATGGGTAATCATTGACTTCCATAGTATGTCTTTTCCCCTACTATGGATGCAAATAGTAGCTCCCTACTATGGATGCAAATGGGTGGCTCAGAGCTGTCTCCATTTTGAACTCTGCCCCCCACTGACTTTTTGCCCCCCTAATACACCCCCTACTCTCCTCATAACTCAGACTCCTCATAATCACTGCACTACTTAACATTTGCACATTTAAAATTTGCACATATTCATTGCACTGATTGATTCACTTATTTGAACTGTACATACCCACTGCACATTTGTAATTATGTACACACCCACTGTACATATACATTTGTAATTATGTTTATCTATCTGCACACTTCTGATTATTAATAGCAACCTGTACATTTATCCATTATTGTAAATCTCTGTTCATAACTAGTACATCCATTTGTAAATATCACCATAGTTTTTCTATAACTGCACTTTATAACTTATACCTGTATCCTGCACTTGCTGCTATTGCACTCCTGGTTAGACCTAAACTGCATTTCGTTTCCTTGTACTTGTACATGTGTAAGGACAATAAAGTTGAATCTAATCTAAAAAAAATGGCTACCAATTACCAACATTCTTAAAAATGTTTTATTTTTTTTAATACAATAGAAAAATCTTAGAAAGGTTTGAAACCATTTGAGGGTGAGTAAATGTTGAGAAAATTTTTATTTTTGAGCGATCTCTTTCTGTAAGTTTTAAAGTTTCAATTATTTGATTTAAAAATCCTTAAAATAAGGTTTTCTTGGTCAATATAATTTAACATTCATTCCAAAATATAATTCAATATCATCTATTCAGTATTCAATGTCACATGATTCTTTAGAAATCTTGATAATACATAAATTAATTTCTTAAGATATACTTACTATTATTATACATTATTGTGCTTATTGGTTTTGTGGATGCACTTTTTTTGAAGTTTCTTTGAATAGAAGGGAGCGGCATGGTGGCTCAGTGGTTAGCACTGTCACCTCACAGTAAGAAGGTTGCTGGTTTGAAACCCGGCTGGGCTAGTTTGCATTTCTGTGTGGAGTTTGCATGTTTTCCCTGTGTTGGCTTGGGTTTCCTCCGGATGCTCTGGTTTCCCCCACAGTATAAAGACATGCCCTATAAGCGAATTGGATGAACTAAATTGGCTGTAATGTATAAGTGTGTGTGAAAATGTGAGAGTGTATGGGTGTTTCCCAGTGCTGAGTTGCGGCTGGAAGGGCATCCGCTGCGTAAAACATATGCTGGAATAGTTGGTAGTTCATTCCGCTGTGGCAACTCCTGATAAATAAGGGACTAAGCCGAAGGAAAATGAATGAATAGAAGGTTCAAAATAACAACATATATTTGAAGTAGGAACTGATATTATACATGTATTTACTGTCACCTTTAATCAGTTTAATGCATCCTAGCTGAATAACAGTGGAGAAAAAAGTCAGGGAGTAAGAAAACTGACCCCAAACTTTTCAAATGTAGTGCCTGTGTAATTACAGACTACAGTGGATTTTTAAAGCTCATGGCTGATTGTAATGTTTGGTTCAGAATTATGATCAAGAAATATACAGCAATTGCACAACAATCATTTGACATTTTAATCAATGATGTTTTTTTAACTGTTTGTGAAAGACGCTTTCATAGATGGCAAAGACGTTGTAGACGTTGTTTTATTTCTGGAATTCACTGTAGTTTTGAGCTATTTTCATTACTTTGTGGTTTGTGGATTTTGTTGTTATGTTTATAATTGAGTGTTTCTAAGTGCTTTTCCTTCTTTAAATTATCCAGTTTATTTAGCAATGAAGGTTGTAAAGATTTACTGTATTTGATTCCATACAGCAAAGGTAATGTAGAAGCATCAAACTTAAATGTACTGTAGCATAAGATTCACTGAAATCAAGCTAATCCATTTCAAGATTTGAATTGTGCATTATTGTTTGCCCTACCTGTTTGTTTTGCATTCTTCCTTTCTGGGTCAGTATTTCAGGCTGTCTCAATCTTTATTTTCCCTCGTATTCCCAAAACAATTCCTTTGATGTATAATTGAGTCATGTACTTTATCCCTCTTTTTTTCATTCTGTTTTTCCTCTCTTCTCTTGTGCACACATACCTAGTAGACAGTATGGACTATATCCATATATTAGGTGAAGAGTTTTTCTTGAGGAGATATATGAATAATAGTGGTTTGTCTGTTTGTCTTTCTGTTGCCCATCCATGGAAATGATCCATCCATCCATCCATCCATCCATCCAATCATTCATCCATCCATCCATCCATCCATCCATCCATCCATCCATCCATCCATCCATC